>OZ038496.1:94157864-94197864 GCA_964036315.1 Acanthosepion esculentum | reverse complement strand
CTAATTACACACTTTTCAACAGGTAGTTTTTTTTGTGGGGGTGCTTCTTTTTTTTCTTAGATTTTTTTTTCCTGGGATAAAAGTCGACGATTTAACCAAATATTTTTTAATGAAACTTCTTGACAATTTCTCTCTCAGTTTACATAAAGTCCTACATTTCAAAACAATTAAAAATAATTAGTAAAAAACATGAAAAAGGCAAAGAAATTACGGAAAAGTCGATATTTCTGCCATTTACAGATTTGTTACAATTTCGCCAAAATTCTGATTTTATTTTTTTCTTCCTTTCTTTTTTTTACACTTGAAATATTTTTTCTGTTTTTACCATTTTCTTTATTAATGTGAACTTTTATTTATTTTCTGATTCTTACGAATCTTCCAAATCCTGAATCATTCAATCACAGAATTCTCATTCACAATTTTAAGCGTTTTTTAGCCGTTCTTTCATCTGCTTTATTTTTTTCCAAAAACTAATGTAGTGACAAAATTTAAATCAAAAAAGAACTTCCATTTTGGTAACACTTTTTCAAAGAAATTTATTATTACATTAATTATGACCAGTGAAAACTAAGACATTGATTAGTATCGTAAAATTTGGTTATTTCTGCTACATGTTGATTTTGTTCAAAAAATATAAAAGCTTTTTTTCTTGCTATCTTTTTTTAATTTTTTTTTTCGTCATATAACGGTTAATTTTGGGTAGATTACCCATACTTACATATATTTTACCTATCAACCTTTCTCTTTACCCCATATTTCTCTCTATCTATTTCTCTATCTCTCACAATTTCTTTTATTATCTGTAAATTTCTCTGCATTATTCTCCATTGTTTGGACTTCAATCTTATCCTTTGCTTAGACTGGCTTACAGACATATAGCGTTGAAAAAGCGGTTCCTGTCCGATCACTGAAGTTATGTAACTGATCAGTAGATAGATGGATAACCGCTTTGGAATACCAGGTGCTGTAAGTTTAGATGTGTAATTGGTGTATAATGGCTCGGAATTCTTCCAATTTCCTTTGGGGATTTTATATTCACGCTTACACACGAGAAAGGTATGCATCCACCTTTTCTCCTTCAGCTATGGGTTAATTATTAACAAGATTCGTCTTACTAAATTATTATCATCTTCAAAAAGAAAATTATTACAATCTATTGTGAATTCTGTTTTTAAATAACCCGCAAAGTTTAACAACTCGTAAAAAACGAATCGCTATCAATTTTTGATGGAATATACATATATCTAACTATCACTCTCCGATCATTACCTCTCTCTCTCTCTTTCTTTGTCTCCCTCTCTCTTTCTATATATATATATATATATATATATATATATATATATATATATATATATATATAGAGAGAGAGAGAGAGAGATGAAAAGTGCTTTAATCGCTACATAATTTATGGTAAATGGATGCTCAGGTTCTTACAATATTTCGCATTTCTTTGGCAGACTTTATTTCATCACAATGTCCGATATTTACTGACAAAATTGATGGAAACATGAACGAAAAGAAAGTTAAAGAAAGTTTGCATAGATTATATACCGAAAACTAGTATTGAAATATGGATTTTCAATTTAAAATTCTCAGCATCTCCTTTTTGTCCGTGCGCATGCGTAGTCGCGTCAATGTAAACAAACTTAGTCCAACGAAATATCAAAGGACGAAATGCATCACACGAAACTACTTTCCACAACGCTTACCAAAATTGATCTTTATATATGAAAATGTATATATTGTTATACCATAAATTTATATCATATATATATATATATATATATATATATATATATATGATATAAATTTATTATTATTTACTTCTAATTATGTATATATGTATGTATATATATATATATATATATATATATATATATATATATATATATATATATATATATATACATATATATATATTTAAATTATAAATATATATATATGTATGATATAAATTTATTATTATTTACTTCTAATTTTTTAGGCAACTATAAAGAAATATACAAGATTGTCACAAACCTTTTGAATCATCAGCACGAGAACGCGAAATAACTTGAAGATTGCAGCAACTGCATGAAACTCCGATTCGTGCTGTCGACGTTGAATATTATGTATTCCCTAGTATATATATATATATATATATATATATATATATATATATATATATATATATATATATTAAAATCACATAAAGAATGGTGATTTTTCTAATGTGTACTCAGACTCTACGAATTTTAAGCACAATACCAGAATGAGGGAAGCTCTCATAATCTTATAATTGAAATGCCGAGATATAAACGTAAGTTCTATGCTAACAGTTTCTTCTTTCGCACTTCTCGCTTGTGGAAATCTCTTGCGGCTTTTAACTTTCAAGTCAAGTTTGATTTTCAAAAAATTAAATGCAATGTCCATAATTATCTATTTTCCCCCTAACGTCTGTCTCTTTTCTCGTTAATAATGTTTTCATTTCTCATTTTCTCGCGCAGTCAGTAATTCTTTGTGTCTTAGTGTTTTCATATCCTTGCTTGGAGTTAAATGATGCAAACAGATTTGCAGTTATAGGGCTCGATATTAAAAGACAGAATATTAATTTGGACAAATAAAATGAAGTCTTAATTCATCATGTCTCTACGCTGGGTTTACACACGTCAGGAAACGTGATACTAAAATATAATCTTTTAGAAAATGAATACCCACGAACATCGAAGTAATGACAATATACTGTGTTTCCCGTAAGCTATAAATTGTAAATGATGTCTACTCTATATATATATATATCAATTCACCTCGTAGAACAAAGTTAAATAGAACAAATATTATTTACGAATTAAAATGCCCATTAAGGAATTGTATTCCTCAACAATCAACTTTCGTAAATAATTATATAGGCCACACTACAAAATGTTTAAAACGCAGACTAACTCTACACCCTTCTGAAAGTATTCGGAACATACTTGTCGACAACACTAATATAGTAGCATCATCCACATGCAAAAACAAGGCTAAAAATAATGGAAGCCTTATTAATAAAAACAAACAATCCAACACTTAATAATATTAACTTTGAACATGGACATAATATCTTGACCGTGTTTTGAAACAAAAAATGAAACATTTTATAAAACATACATATAACAAACTATTTCTAATTCTAACAGTTGAAATATAATCCTTGAAAATGGCTAAATGTATAGCCGAAAGCGCTCGGATGAAAAGAACATTCGGACAGTTTTTATATAATTTATCATCCGAAAAGAAAAACATTATTATATCGCATGAGAAATTGTATAAAAAAAACTAAATAAAAGCACATTGTCTGTCGTTTCTAATGAAATCTGCATGAAATAAGGATTGCTGCCTAAATACACACACACACACACACACACACACACACACACACACACACACACACACACACACACACACACACACACATATATATATAATGCAGGTTGTTTCTTTTATAATCCTAGTTTGATTAACGTCTTCGGATAGAATGATGTGGAAAGAGTATATTGGATCAATTGCTAAGTCTGCAGCGAGTAAAGTGTGTTCACTGTGTCGTGCTAGACATATTTTTTCACCAGAGTCTATCTGCAATATTTAGATGTCTAGCATTTGCCCTTGCTTTAAATATTGCTGACATATCTGGTCTGGGGCTCCAGCCATGTCTTAAATCATTTACATTATTCGGACTGTTATCCCCATCTACATTGACATTGTCACAACGTTTCGGATGTTGTACGCTCTGGCCTTCTTCAGTTGATTGAAATTTCGAACCTAACCTTTCATTTCGTCCACCGGTGGTGGGGGGTAGATTGTTCTAGTTCCACATACCACGCCTCTTTCGGGTGCATCAGTTATTTCCATTTAACTCCACTCTGCAAATTTTGTCTTCAACACTGCTCTGGCCTGGTATTGAACTCCGGGTCTAATCACGGGATCTAACCAACGTTTTTATCCACTCACTTCCAATCACCCGAGCAGCCCCGAGCGTACAACGGCCGAAACGTTGTGAATATTGCAACGAAGTTAAGGATAACAGTCCGAATAATGTAAATAATATAAATAATCATACTATCCTCATCTCAAAGATATAGAAAGATATTGCTTCGACTATATATTTAAAGATTCTTGATAAAATCCCAATAGAATCTGCAATGTTATTGGTCTTGACCTGGCTTCTCGGATTCAGTCATTTTTTCACCGCTGATGAACTTTCTCCCTATCATTCTATTTAGACTTCATGAATTTGGGCGCACTACTAGATTGGCGGGAAAAGTCTTACCATTTTACAGCTGAAATAGATGTTACTGTAAGTTCTATGCAAACATTTTCTTTTCTCGCACTACTCGCTTGTGGATCTCTCTTCTGCCTTCTTGCTTCATAGTCAACTTTGTTCATCAAAAATTTAAGTTTTTTGCCTTCAGACAGTATTAAGCATATTTATAAAATCCGACGAAAAGCATTTAAAATTAAATAATATCTTTGTTTTATCGAGTTTTGTATGTCACAATTCAGAGCTGATTTTAGGCAGACGAGGTCAGATTTTTAAAACAACAAAACATGATTTACTTTCTTCAAAGCCTTGTGTTTTTAACTAATATAATGACTTGCGTGCTTCGACATTGAATTTTTAGAGTTTTCATTAAATTATTCATAGGGGGGAGTAATATACATATATAAAATATATTTTTATAATGACTATAAAAAAAATAAAATATTTATAATAATTTCCATCATTGCCGAATAGTTTCTGAAAGTTTCATTAAAATCTGATAATTATTTCTATTTTTGCAAGATTTTAAAAATTAATGTCTGTCATAAAAAAAAATGACAAAAAATTCGCCATGTTATTTTTACTAGAGTTCCGAGGATGACGAGAAACAAGGTTTTTCAATCGAAAGTTAGAATGTTCTAATAAAGACAGAAATTTTTTTAAATAATTAAAAATTACTTTGTTCTTTCCTCTTAATAGTAACATAAACAATTAGACAATAAAATTTTGTTTTCGTCAAGTTTGGCATCTTTTTCATCAGACTATGCTCTTTTTTTTAGCGATTTCATGTATATACATACTTTTCATAACTTTAGGGGTCAAATATAGAATTAAGAAAAACTAGCCAAAGATTTAACCTACAGACAGGATTTTAAGTTAGTTCTAGCAGAAGGTCTGAATAGGGTCTCTGGCTTCAATAATGGATCACAGATTGGAATTATATTTTATTTGAAATGTCAGTCGTAATCTACTGTTTTCGTAATTCCTGTTCTTTTTTATTTCTCACTCCGTAATAGTATTTTTCTCATATTTTCAAAATCTCAGTAACCCCTTGCGTCTTAGTGGCTCTTTTGCCTTGCTTGGGGTGAGAGGATTATTAAAAAATACATGATGAATTTGTACAAGAAGCAAAGCGGCATAATAATCATATTTCTTCTCAACGTTTTCCAGTTGAAATAGCTAGATGTAACTGTAAGTTCTATGTTGGTAATTTCTCTCATCGCCCTTCTCACTTCTGGAACTATCTTTTCGTATTCTCAAACACTTAGTTACCCTCTTCGTCCTAGTAGATTTATTGCCTTGACTGGGCTGAAATGATTATTTTAAAAATTACTTCACGTATACTGAGTCTTTGTTTAAAGTCCTTGCATTTATAGCATTTTCGTATTAACTACTACTGTCTTATGCTTCTTGTTGATTGGTTTGATTTGTTTTGTTTTACGGCTTATCAACCTCAATGAGTTATTTAATGCCGACAACTTTTTTTCCTGGTAATATTTTGTTTCGTCAAAAGTCTATAGCTGGTAATATTATTTTTAAAAATGTATTGCTGGCAATATTTCTTTTCAAAAATATATTGCTAGTAATAGTTTTTTTTTCCTTCAAAAATTTATCTTTGGTGATATATTTTTACAAAGTATTTCTGGTATTAAATCCTATTTTTACACTTTCTCAATGCTTGTTACCTCAGTTTTGGGGTTAAATATTTGCCCATAGCTGGGACTCCAACAGTTGCCACCACCCAGGCCCAGGGTAGACCCAGGAACACCAGCAACCAAGAGGTGGCTCCACGTTCCTCAAAACCTCCTGATCGGAGGCCTTGCTGTTGGACGTAGTTTATCGGCTTACCCTGGACGCGGATGTAGTTTATTTTCATACCCAGGATGGACTTCTAGTTGGGTTTATTTGTAATGTCATGAATGATATATGCACGAAGTTAATCCACGAGATAGACTGGTAATTTTGTGACCAATGTGTGAATTTTATTCTGTTTTGTAATCATTTGAATTAGAGATACGATAGTCTAAAGGATAATAGAATTAATATTCAAAATTCTACGGCATTTTGGTAATGAAATACTGAGCGAGGTAACGGCGCCAAAACTCTCCATTGCAATGAATGCGTGTCCTACACTCATGGTGTTTTATTAGGTAAAAATCAAGGCTTAATATCTGAGCAAATATCGCGATACGATGTAGATAGTTCGTTGATTAAGTGAGTCCTCCCATCACATTTATTGCGGCCCTTTTTGTGGACTTAGTTCTAAATAAGTAAATAAATGAATTTATAGGAATAAACAATTCCCCCGCCTTTTTTCTTGGGCATATATGACTTTGCTTTTACAATTAGGCAGGGATATGATAACGATTGTTTTTAAGTATTTCTCTTATCAAAGACGATAGCTAAAGTGAATGTTATTTTATTTATTTTCTTTTTCATTTGTTTCCCGACAAACAGCCGGTAATCCTTGACACAGTTGATCATTAAAACATATGCGTATGAATTTTAGCGTAGACATTTTTTATTTTCAGGACAACATTAAAAACAGAAACGAGCAAGTAATCAGAAAGCAATGGTAGGAAAATATGAACGAAACACTGCGTAAAGGGTTTTTTTTTCATATATTTTCTTTTTTAAATCATAACTTGACAAGAAAACAAAAAACGTCGATTTAGTGCAAGTACATTAAAGGCTTTAGATAAAGTGTATTAAATGTGTACACTTTTAGGATTACTGCTTATCGCCCCGTTATTCACTTTTAAGAAACGTCATTCGTTTTCCTTTCCTGTTTTTTTTTATTCCCATAATCCCGAGTTCCTTAATATTTACGAGATTCTCATCTTAATCCAAACTATTTTGTTTATGGTAACTTTGATTGTCACTTACTTGGCAAATCAGGAGCACCAAAATATTTTTCGGTAGAAAATTAATGTTTTCTTTTTACAGAAAAACCTCACGTGTCAAACAGACAGCCGGTTTATTTTGACTACTTTGTAAAAGCGGCTGAATCTTGCCAACGTGGGCTTTTAACTAAGCTCCTAGTCTGAGCTTAAGCTACATACTGACTCCTAACTTCTCAAGTGTGAACTTAGTCTCAACATGGCTTTTACCTCTACTAAACGCAAATATATACGTTTAGAAATGAATGTTGAGTTTCAGGTTAAGACAAAATTAGCACACGAAGAGGGAAAATAATTTAGTAAGTTAAAATTTTAATTGTTTGTTTTTCCAAAAGGCTGATGAGTTTTTTGTAAAATAATTCCATCCAAGGCAAGGCAATAAAGTCACTAATACTTAAGATGTCAATTTCCGATTCTGCGATGATTTACTTTTCATTGATTGAAAGATTCGTTTTCTACGGCTTCTCGGATTAAGTCCATATGACTTGAAAGCGACAGTTCTCATTCGATCACCGAGGTGATGCAAGGATCAACCTGGTCAGTAACTAGGTGGGGGACAGTTCGAGAAGACCAGGTACTGTAGGCTTGGATGTACGTCTAGTGTAATAAATAACGGCACAAAATGAGAAATCGGGGAGCCGAGATCGAATTCATTTATGTGGATATACCCTTGTGGAGGGCTGGTATGAATTCACTTTTTCTCCTCCCAGGTACGGGTGAGACTTGTATCAATAAAACAATTATTTACTCCCAGAAAATGGTTATAATCGAAAAATATGTTTCGGCTTAATTTTATTTAAATTAAAACTGTTGATAAGACGTAAAAAACAACAGAGTCACTATACAACCTTGTGAATATATACATATATATATAAATATATATATATTGTCATCCACACCAGATCCGTGTGGCTAAATACATACATACATACATACATATATATATATATATATATATATATATATATATATATATATATATATATATATATATATTAGAAGTGAGAATTTTTTGAATTTGGTAATTTGGTAAATCCACGAATTTTTTTTATAAGTGTTTATCAGTTAACATGACATGAACTAAGTAAATAGTTCAATTAACAGAGTGATATGTCTTAGTGGTTTTTTTTCTCAGGAATTCTTTACTGCAGATCAATTGTTTTTCATGGCATAATAAAATAGGCAGCACATAATTTTATATTACAAAGAGTTAATCATACCTTGAATCAGTTAGCAATATTGATACAATTATTGGCGAAATCTCTTCGCTATTAGACATAATTATATGCATTATTACTACTAATAATCCACTGAATGATGAGATCCTTATGTATAAAATGGATATTGTGTATTTTTTAATTCAGCTAGTACTTTCAAATGCTTCACGCATTCATCATCAGGCTGTATTTTTTCCTTTAGAATCAAAACTGGAAGACGAAATAAATGTGTTTTTCCGACCGAAAGATGTTTTTAAGAATGAGCTATTTATTAACGTCTATGTAGTGTTGGAGCGTGAATATATATACTTTTGTGCATATTATTATATCCATGTACAAACTCTTGTCCATATTAATATATATATATATATATATATATATATATATATATATATATATATATATATATATATATATATACATATATATATATATATATATGTTTGTGTGTATATATATATATATATATATATATATATATATATATATATATATATATATATATATATATATATATATATATAGCCTTGGGGAAATTAACTGAAAGAAAACGAATAATTCCGTTATTATTTACTTTTTTCTCGTATTTTTCCAATGAATGATGACCCAATGCACATGTTAGTACTTCGGAGAGTTGACCGGACACTCTATAGTACTTTGATTTTCTCACTGGTAATGTTTGCCAGTGTGCTCATGCACTGTTACAAGTTCCGTGCTCCTCCTTGGAGTAATGTCCATCGCAGACAATGGCCGTAGGACAACTAATCAACAGTTGAGACAATAATGTCTGGGCGTGATGAAAATCTGATGCAATATTTTTCAAGGCAAAAACAAATTTCATCATATACCCCGAAAATAGATTCATATTAGTTCACACAACTGCAAATGTCCTAACCCGAGGCAAAAAAAAGAAAAGAAATCGATTACACCCTGTCACTCCAGTGGGTCTAAAATTTACCGTATGTTGAAAGAAAGGAAACTAAAGTAGCTTTTTTAATTAATTTGCACATTTGTATCTACGGTTTATCAACAATTTGCTTGTTATTTAAAGGCAGAAACCATTTTGGGGGGGTAGATAATAATGCTTTTATTTTTCTAATCCCTGTCCAAAGGGTTAAGGAGTTTATTGTTTAATCTAATTGCAGCCTTCACAAAATTCAAAAACGATTAGGCTACCCTCTAGATAATGCATTATTTTTCACCCTTTTCCGACAGACCAAAAGTCGTTAGCCTCTCGCTATCCTGTCGATATTTTCGTAGCAAATGTTCTAACTAGATACATTTCTTAGCTATACCAGTTCAGAAATTTATAGATAGGCTCTACCTTGTCACCTAGCATGTGTCGACTCATTTTCCTTCCTTTCGTATTTAAGTTAAGCTCCACCCAGATATCATTTTCCCTCGAACTCTTAAATTAAGGAAGAGGCTCGCGAGAGAACGCTTACCCGATCCCTGCGATCATAAACTCTTAAAGTTGTCCCAACCGTTTTCAATCCTCGTTATCTTTTTTTTCTTACTCCTTCCACCTACGAACTAGTACTGACCTCATCCAGCAACCATCTGGCTTGAGTGGCGCTTGGGCACCGTGTTGGCTGAACTATAGTAAAATTAGTAACCCAAAAACCATATCGTTTATTTAGCTCGACGTCCTTGGTATGACGTTAAACGACATTTGGTAGTAAGGACCCTAACGGGGAGAATTTGGGGAGCGTGGAACCACCTCTTAATTGCTGTTATTCCCACGTCCAGTCTGCATCAAGGTGGTAGCAACAATGGACCCCAGCTTTAAGAAAAAAAGTTAACCCCCAAACTTGAGTCAAAACATTATGGAAGTGTAAAAAAAAATTATAGTAAAAATACCAGTAAAAAAAAAAAAAATAGCATCAATACATTTTTGTAAAATAAATTACTAATGCTCCCCAGGAAATTACATGACCCATAAGATGTTGATATGTCACTAAACAATGTAATATTATTTATTTATTGCCTAATGGTTTCAATATGTGGAAAAGTGATAAAAAAGCGGAAATTAACCCAAAGAAAAGACAATACAAAGTTTTAATTTTACTACCGTACAACGAATGTGACCCGGATGTGTGACGTCAAGTCTCTTCCTAGAAATTAAACAATACTAACCATATTAAAGTGGTGGTAAGTCAAACTGTTTTCACAAAAAGAAAACGTAAGCCATGCGTCTTATGCGCAAATCTGCGTCCATTCGTGGGCTGGGCTATAATGACCCCCATCGATTATTGTCGTAAGAGATAATTGTAGGTCAGTCAATCTAATACAAGTCAATAATAGTATTTATTAAGACAACATTAGTATTATTATGAAGTTACGGAGAAGCGCGCTAATAAAAGTCGCACAGGCGTAGATATCTAAGAAACACAACATACCCATCATGAAACCCTGTTGGATAATGATATACCAAGCAGATGTCAGACAAGAAATTAGGTGGGATATAGTAACAGGTTATATAGGTCTTGATAACAGCAGCACGTAATATTACAGGAGAGGACCAGTTAGAAATACTTACAGGTTGGGTAACTATGTCTAGAAAAGTAGAATTTAAATCGAGAACAAGATTGTAGAGATTCAGAGAAATGCAATCCTTTAATTGGCAAGGATTTTTCAAAAAGTTATTGAGTTGTGAGAGTCTTTTTAAGACCATGTGTCAAGAACAGACTTTCCTTTGACTACATCAATGTGTGACCTCAACATAATAATAATAATAATAATAATAATAATAATAATAATAATAATCATAATCATAATCATCATCATCAATTTATGTTGTATACACATTTCCTTACTGGTATCAACCAGAAACCTAAGGTCAGAAATGGCTTCATGAAATTTTCCACTGTTCATTTTTATAATAGAAAATAAATAAAAAACCTAACATAACACACATATTTACATAGATAAAGCTCTTCGTAATATGTGAGTGTGTACCGTCTTTTTGCTATTTCTTTAAGGGGTAGGCTACCAGGAATCGCTTCAATGAGTTTATCAGAACCTTTTCCAATCAATCCGACTGGAATTGTTGATTTGCACATATGATACAATTTTGAGATTTCCACTCAAGGTCCTTGTATTTTGATAGTTTTTTGAAGATCTTCAAAGATACATTAAAATCTACAGAGATTGCGATGTCAATAAAAAAAAGCCCATTCATTTTCTTTGTGGTCTTTGATCACGATATCTGTGCGGTCAGCTTTGATTTTCTTCTCTGTGTGTATTGTAAAGTCCCATAAAATTGCTACAGGCCCTAACTCTGTAACCGGATCAGGTTGATGTACATATCAGTTTCTTGCAGTTTCTTTTTCATAAAAATTGTAGATTTTCCAATCCAGATATTAGGATCATATATCATAGCGATTTTTATATCCATATATCCATGGTATATCGCTATCATAGCGGTTTTTATATCCAGTGTGTTCTATCATTATTGTTATTATTATTGTTGTTTTTATTTTCTTTGATATCTGGCGTTTACACATTTCTTTCCGGGTCCCATGACACTTTCCACTGCAATAAATAAATAAATAAATAAATATTACATAGATAAAGCTCTTCGAAAAGTGTGGGCTGTACTTGTCAGAATAATTTTTTGTATCTCTTTGAGGCATGGACTTCCAGGGATACCTTCAATTAGTCTACTGGAATCTTTTCCAACCAATCCTAAGGCTCCAACTACAACAGGGATTGTTGATGTTCCCATGTGCCACATTTTTGAGATTTCTATTTCAAGGTCCTTGTATTTTGACAGCAATTCGAATATCTTCAAAGATACATTGCAGTCTGCAGGGACTGCCATATCAATAAGGTTGCATTTTTTTTGTTTGTGATCTTTAATAACAATGTCTGGGCGGTTGGCTTTGATTGTTCTGTCAGTGTGTATTGTGTGGTCCCATAGAATTTTAGCAGGTCCTATCTCCGTAACCAGGTCTGGGTGGTGTTCGTACCAGTTTCTTTCAGTTTCCTCCCCGTAGAAGTTGGAAATTTTCCAGTGCAGATATTGGCCCACTCTGTCATGCCGGTTTTTATATTCGGTGGGTGCCAATAACGTGCAACCTGTTACAAGATGATCAATGATTATTATTATTATTATTATTATTATTATTATTATTATTATTATTATTATTATTATTATAGTATTAGTATTATTATTATTAGTTGTGTATGTTATGTATCCTGCTTTGCATCCTGGAGAGCCGTGTACCAACTATGGATCTCTGGCCCTATAGGAGAATTATCATTTAATTGATATCACTTTTCATAGTATATGGGATGATCTTAATAAGGCGATTTTCTGGGCAACTTGTATGTTGATGCTACCTGAGACAGTGTTAGTAAAATTGTCCTTTTCTCACGAGGCTCCGATTACTATTGGTACAGTCTCAGTCTTCATTCTACACATCCTGTTCATCTCGATCTCCAGGTCCTCATATCTTGACAATTTCTTGATAATTTTCATGGAGGTGTTTCTCTCAGATTAAACTGTTATGTCAATAAGCATACACTTCCTGAATGTCTTGTCGTTTATTATAATATCAAGTCTGTTGGCTTTTATTTCCCTGTCAGTTTGAACTTGGCATGTGCCAGAGGATAGTTACATCGTTATATTTGGGTAACTGTGTCAGTTTGGTACTCGTACCATCTCTTAATGGTTTCGATTTTGTGTTTCCTGAATATTTTCCAGTGCATATATGTATCTACCTTGTTATGTCTGTGGGTATATTCAGTTTTTGCCAGTTCCGGATAACCTGAGATAATATGGTCAACAATTTCATCATATTTTACGTAGATTCTGTATTTTGAGTTAGTTTTATCTTCGATTATGTGACAGTGGTAGGATTTGGTTGGGAAGGTTTAGTCCCGAGATGCCCTCTGTCTCAGCTTTCAACCTGGTCCTCCACAGCCACTGATCCGCTTTCCGTTGGTCCACATCTGATTCTTTCGTTATTTTTAGCTATTTGACATGCAATGCATTGTTCTTTCAGTTTTTATTTTAATTTCATTTGGCCAAGTTGTTCCACTTTCTGTTTTACTCGTTTGTAATTCGTTTCGTTTTTGTTGATACGGTTTCAGTTATATTAAGCTGTTTCTTGAATAATAATAATTACTAGCAGCATGACCCGGCATTGCCCGTGCTTGATTCAAAAATCGTATGACTCATACAGCAATCGCTATCACTTGACTTAAAATATTTTTGATCTTCCTTGCCTTTAAAGGAGTGCCCTTTGCCGTGTTGATGTTGATACATGCCTTACTTCTTGCCTCTCTCACACTGCGATTTTTTTCTAAGCTCTATACTAAACATTAAATCTGTTACGAAAAAAGAACTAAACAAAATGAACACAAAACGATCAGCTTTAAAAAAGGACTCGTAACTGGAAAAACCGAATGAAAAAAGAATGTTAACAACAAATACTTTTTCACACCCAACGCAGTTCTGCGGAATGAGAATCAACGTTGACTTTAAGCAAGCGAATGAACCAATTGGAGTAAAGTGTCATGCAGATGTAAATTTTTCCCATGCAGCTATCGATTTTTTTTGCATGCTATCATGCTAGTTAACATTCGTGTCAATCAGCTGTTGGCTCTCACGCTGGTCAATAGAATCTTCCTGCCTATTCGTGGCAGGCAGCTATAGGCTCTCACTCTGGCCAGTAGAAAATGGCCGCAAACTACACGAAAACTGCCGAAAAAACATGAGAAAATCGATTATTTCCACTATCCATGGGAATTGGGAAATGCAACGTCGGTCTTGACCTTCCCACTAACTTGGAGCATGTGCATTTAAATTTTGGTGCAAATCCGTCGGAAATTGCGGCCGTTCATTCGTTACACAAACACACACACACACACACACATCCTGCCTTTTATAGATAGATATTATTGTCATAGCATACCTACGGACGAAAAGTAGTTTTAAGGTTCCACATTTTATCGGTTTTAACTTCAAGATCCTTATACTTACTTATTTTTCATATGTTTTATCTCATGGTTCGGCAACATTTTGCTGACTTGGTGCTGAGTTAGGGTTTTAAAATCATTGTGCCAATAGTATATGTATTTTATACAAGTCAAGGTAAATATACCTGTTCTATATTCTATATAGTAATGTATTTTATATAGTAATATATATATATTAGTATATGTTAAAATTGAAAGAGTTGAATATCTTTGCGTTGTATTAGTTATTGGTTCGGACTTGGTGATGACATTTGCGGACGTGTATAATTGGAAGATGTTTGGTGTGCCACGTGTGGCACGCGTGCCGTAGGTTGCCGATCAGTTTAATCTGATGGCACTGTCATATCTATCATTGTTTATTTTAAGTTGCAATATCTTATTTATTAACTTTTATTTTTAGTATAAATGTTAGAGTCCTATTGATTATTGATTTTTATGAGACATTCAACGTGATTGCTCGTCAGATGGTGAACGGTAATTATGACATATCTTCAAGTGAATATACACCCAAACATACTGATATCGATTTTCGTATTCTATAGGTATCAACCGTCCTGGGTATGACGATAAACTCCATCCGCGTCCTAGGTAAGACGATAAACTACGTGCGCCAGGAAGGCCTCAGATCAGGAGTTTTTGAGGAGCGTGGAACCACGTCTTATTTGCTTGTGTTCCCAGGTCCACCCTGAACCGGGTTGTTAGCACCTGTCAGGATCCCAGCTATGGGCAAATATTTAACCCACAAACTGGGGTCAAAACATTATGAAAGTGTAAAAATAGGTTTTACTACTAGAAATACTTTGTAAAATAAAAGAAAAATTACCAACAATACATTTTTGAAAAACAAATATTACCAGCAATATATTTTTGAAAAAAATATTACAAGTGAAGGAAAATTCTAACCAGAAATAGATTTTGGAAGGTAAAAATATTACCAACAATGAAAATTTTGTCGGCATTAATAACACATTGAAATTGATATGCCGTAAGACAAAACATGCCAAACTATAAGTGTCAAGTTTGAACTCTCAGATAATAAGGGATCAATAGTTAACACATTGTTCCCATAATCTATATATTCGATCTATACCATATTCTGTTTTAGGTTTGCCAGGCAATTCTTTTGAAATAGGCTTTGCTCCTGTGCAGTTTTCATAAATAGACCAGTCTCTGCTTTTAGACCTGCATACACCAGCCCCTGCTTGTGACTGCGTTTATCTGCACAGAGATCGTTACTTCTGAATACATACATAGACACAGAAAAACATATATATATATATATGAAGAAATATATAAGTGTGCTATATTTATGGGATAAAGTGCTCAATATCAGAGATAGAGCGTGTGTAGATATAAAAGTGAACATAGAAGTCAACACTTAGAGGCGACAGTCTGTTTCATTCTAGATGCAATCGTCAGTCCTGACGATTGCATCTAGCATGAAACAGACTGTCGCCTCTAATTGTTGATTCTATGTTCACTTTTATATATATATATATATATATATATATATATATATATATATATATATATATATATATATATATATATATATATATAGGGATTAATATCCATTTTATATATATGGATATAATGGATTATTCAGACAATTATTTAATATATTTCCTGTTTATACGTTATTTTTATAGATATAATTTATTTAAGTAGATACTTGCTTTTAGGAAGTAAACAGTATTAATTACATTTACCGACCTGAATGTTCGAGAAATTTCGTAGAAAATATGCGCTCTCTGGCAGGAATCGAACCTGTAACCTAATCTTTGAGTTGATGGGCTGTTAACCATTCAGCAAGCGTCTGGTTAGCAATGTCTGAGTTTCTTGAGCAGATATGATCGATCGAGAAAAATCGTCGAAGACGCGTGTTTATAAACAGTAATTCGCACTTTGCTAACCAGACGCCTCTCTGTGTCTGAATAGTTAACAGCTCGTCAAATTAAATGTTGGTCCCCCTTAGAATTACAGGTTCGATTACTGACAGAGAGTGCATATTTGCTATGAATTTTCTCGAACATTCTGGCCGGTAAATGTAATTAATACCGTTTAATTAAAAAGGGCTTGTACTTAAATGAATTATATCTATAAAAATAACGTATAAACAGAATATATATATATATATATATATATATATATATATATATATATATATATGTGTGTGTGTGTGTGTGTGTGTGTGTGTGTGTGAGTGTGCGTGTGTGTGTGTGTGTGTGTGTGTGAACATAGAAGTCAACACTTAGAGGCGACAGTCTGTTTCATACTAGATGCAAGAATCTGTTTCATGCTAGAGGCCCGATATATATATATATATATATATATATATATGTGTGTGTGTGTGTGTGTGTGTGTGTGTGTATGTAAGTTTGTTGTGTGCATGTGTGTGTGTGAATGCTTTTTGTACCCAAGTTTTTTTTTTAATTATTTAACTATTGTGTTTGGACAGCATTTTTAATTATTTTACCTGCAGCTGTTAATAGCGTATTTTTTACTTATTTCCTTGTACATGTTGTCGACTTCCTTTAGTAATGTACAGGGTAATTAAAAAAAACAAAGAACCGATTTCATTGCGCAAAATTTGAATAAGAAAAATCAAATGCAAACGCCATTCAAGTAACAAGTCTTCTACTGAAGATCAACTTAGAAGTGTTCAATGTGGCCACCACTTGCCGCACGGGCAACATCAATGCGATAAGAGAATTCCTCCCAGAGGCGTGTCATCATATCACGACCCATTGTGTTGATCGCTGTTGTTATTCGATGTTTAATGTCATCGGGGTTAATTGGTAGCCGTGGAACATAAACGCGATATTTTAAAGAAAAAAATTAAACGGTGAGGTCTGGAGACCACGCAGGTCAAGCAGAAAGAGCAAAGTCTTGGTAAGTGCTTGAACGAGGCGTAGTCCGTAAGCTTTCAAATGTAGACTCCCCCCTCAAACGCTGCACGGATTCTCGTTACTTCTTCTTCCGAAACTCGTCGTCGTCCTGGACTTTTTCCTTTACACAGGCACCCATTCTCTTGAAACTGAACCACTGTTGAATGTTCTTAGGAGAGTGAGGATTAATGTCGAATTACTTTCGAAAAGCACGCTGCACCGTGACAAGCGTATTTGTTTTCGCGTACTCGAGAACGCCGAACGCCTTTTGCTGAGGACTCGCCATTACGGGGATAAACAAACAACTGAAAATTGCCGGAGATACGACACGACTACAGATCTCCCTGTGTCAGTTATTCAAAACTTCGGAAACTCATCTTTCAAATGGTCACTGACTGATTCCATGACGATGCTTGAGAACTGAAGCAATGCGTCAGGAAATCGGTTCATTCTTTTTGAATAACTCTGTATCATTCCTTTTATAAATGAAGTATTTGTTTTTTTACATATTTCATCATAGTTAACTAGTTGGAGGATATGGTCAGTTATGGTCTCCAAATACATTTTTAGACCAATTCTGAATGTTTTATAGGATTATGCTAGTTGAATTAAGCATTAAATCATAATTAATTTTAGCAAGATTAAAATAGTCAACATCAGCCTGAGGATTATCCATGTTAATTTGTTAATCCATGTTAATTTGGAATCCATTTTCATTGTTTCAATTGATAATGTTGAAATTACGAAATACAGCTGGTCTTGCTAACCAATTTCTCATCATCATCTGATTATTATTATTATTGTTATTATTATTGTTATTGTTATTATTATTATTATTATTATTGTTATTATTATTATTATTATTTCCTTTGATTTCTTCGTCCTAGGTAAGACGTTAAACTACATCCGCGTTCTGGGTAAGACGATAAACTGCATACAGCAGTATGTCCTCTGATCAGGAGGTTTTGAGAAGCGCGGAACCACCTCTTAATTGCTGGTGTTCCCAGGTCCATCCTGATCCGGGGTGGTAGCACCTGTTAGGGTCCCAGTTATGGGAAAATAGTTAACTATTAACAGCAATACTTTTTTGAAAAAATTATTACCAGCAATACAATTTTGAAGGAAAAATATTACCAGAAACAGATTTTTGACAAAACAAAATATTACCAGCAATAAAAAATGTTGCTGGCATTAAATAACCCATTGAGGTTGATATGTAAAAAAAAAAAATCGAACCAAACCAATCCTTTGATTATCTGGTGTGTACTTATTTCTTTCTGAGTCCCACCCAGAGACCTAAGGTCAGAGTCCCACCCAGAGACTTAAGGTCACTTTTTTGTTTTCGGTCTCTAATAACGATGCCATGGCGATTAGCTTTGATTGTTCTGTCAGTGTGTATTGTGCAGTCCCATAAAGTTTTTTGCAGGTCCTATCTCTGTAACCCGGTCTGTGCGGTGTTCAAACCAATTTGTTTCAGTTTCTTTTTCGTAGAAGTTGCAGATTTATTATTATTATTATTATTATTAACGTAAGTACGAAATAAATTATGTTAATATTTAACATCACCCCCATGAGGGATAGATGTGGCACGAGTTTAACGTGGGTCATACGAGCCCGTAGGCTCGGCCAAAAACTCCTCGTAGAACGCGCATAAACGTGTTCGGATGTATCTACCTCCCCGGACGAAACTCTGCTCTTCGGAACAAAAGCAGAGAGTTCGACATGAGCTGCGAACATCAGTGGAACAGTTAGATCATTGTTCCATAGCGATTTTCCAAGCGTATCTTAGATGTGGCACAAGGTCGAAAGTATGGGACACCCAATGAGGATCTAACTCAATCGTAATTGTTCATGCGAAACAAGCTTGCTAGCCATAACACCGCCTCGAGGTGACCAAAAAGTAAATTATGTTAATAACGTATTACTCAGTACATTGCTCTTTTCCATAAAAGCACATGATGAGTAATTACACCAAATATATTTAAAATTTAAAGTAACCTTTACTTGTACTACAACTAATGCTTAATCAGCAGGAAACTAGTGATGAACGATCTTTAATATAAATGCATGCAGTTTAGAAATAATAGTTTTTGGTGAAAGAAGAATATTAAAACATAAAAATATCATCATTTTCTTTTTATAAATTAATGATTCTCGTGAAATAAATATACATATGTTGCATTGCCTTTCAGACTCTGATATATGCCCAAATAGTTATGTTATAGCAACTGACAAGCAGATCTATGAAAATGAACAGAATATTTGCATCTGAATTCAATAAAATATTTTTTGTATCATTTCACCCCAAACTAGACAATAAAGCCACTAAGACGCCATGCAATACGGAGTATAAAGAATATGAGAATAAGTGAACACGAAGAGAAAAGAACATAAATTAAGAAGAAAGAAAATAAAAAATTGATATTGTATTTAAATATTTGAAGATTACTGTTGTCCCGAATCTAAGATGGCAGAAGAGAGTTCCGCAGAGGAGAAATTGTTCCGAGCGAGTGGAGAAACTGTTAGTATCGACATTACGGTTACATATAGTAATTTCAACTGTCAAATGATGAGACATAGCCGCCAATCTAGTACTGCGTTTAAATTCATAAATTCTAAGTACCATAACGGAAATTTCATCAGAACAAATCCCATGAAAGCATTTATAGAAAAAGGCACAGGGAAGAACGTCATGACGCTGGGAAAGTGACTGAAGCTGAGATTCCAGGTCAGGGCCGGTTATATTGCAGATCATTTTTTTGTCTGAATGCATATTAGAGGCACCAGCCCAAAGGGGATAACAATATTCAATGCACAAACGAATTGGTCGATTTATAAATATAGAATTCTTTCTAACTTAGTAGCCGTCCTATAAAATTGTTCAATATCAGATTTCTAGTTCACGTTAGTGGGAATCCTTGACCCAAGAAAGCACAATGAGTCAATCGCCTGGAGGTTAGTGTCAGCCAAGATAACGGAAGGCAAAATAGGTTCTCTAAGACGATTAAAGGAAAGCAATTTTGTTTAGGAGACGTTAAATTTAACAAAGCCATTTCTTGCCATGGATATACGAGGAGAATCATGCCTGGTGCACCATCTGACTATTAATACCATTACTAAGTTGTAAATCAAGCTGGAAATTACTTTATACATTATGTTATAGTATGTTAATGATATTACAATAAACACATGATGGGCACGTGGCCGAATTTGTAGAACGTTGGCATTCTGACCGTGAGAGTCGGGTTCGAATCTCATCCATTTGTCAGGAAGGAGACTTCCTGATATCAGGCTGTAGGATTCGATCCCAGCGTGAGGCACATTTGAAAAGTGCCTGAAAACCATACCACAGGTTGACCCAAGCCTTGTGAGTGAAATTGAGTAGACGGATCCCGTGGGGCCGTCGATAGCCGAGGGCGTGAGCGTCCTGGCTTTGTTCAAATTGTTGATCACGCTAGATAACACGCTCTTTCCCAGAAACTGTAACTAAGGTCTGCCCAGCATAGTTGTAGTATAAACCGCAGATGGGCTCTGTGGGCGTTGAATAAACACAAGTGCGCCTGAGCAAGCGCCTGCAATAGGGATTGGCTAGCCGCCCTAGTAAACCGGTATGCTCGAATACGAATGGCAAGCTATACCATAAACACGTACCGTTTTGCTGTGTTTGCGGCTAAACGCCGACAAAGAGATATCTAATCATTATATTAAATATAATCGCTATTTACATCAATGTTTCACGTAGCACAACATTAGAATTATCTGTGCTGTCTCGACTCCGAATCTTTGTCTACCTTCAAATTTGCCTCTGGGCTTTTTTGGGATGGTTCCAACTGCGCTAATTATCATGGCAATACCTATCACCCGCAAGTTCGGTTGTCGTTTCAGTTTCCAACAACATCGGGCTTAACGATATTCCCCCAATAATTTCGTGTTTTTTTTTGTTAATTATTTAATACTGAATCTGTCAGAGTTGCGTCCTCGACAGACCTCTTCACAACGACCGTATCTAACATACTTCTATGGAAGTATCGGTCTAGAGGGTAACTTTACAGGCTTTTTTCATCTCCTAGATTATTCTCCGCTTACGGCCATATCACGTTGAAACATCGGTTTTCGCACAATCATCGAAGTTAAGCAACGTCGAGCCTAGCCAGTACCTTGATGGATGACCATTTGAGAATACCATGTATTGTAAGTTTGGGTGTGCAGGTGGTGTAAGGATAACGAATCAGAATATTAAATCGGAGAACTGACGTCCAATTCCAGTCTAGTTAACTGATGCGGAAGTACCCTTATGAATCAACATCTTCACCTTCTAGCTATGGGTCTATTAGAAAGACTTGTATAAATAATTCATATTATGTCAAAAACATTCTTAAAATCTAAATGTATTTTCTGGATTTAAATAACTAACATAAAGCCGTAAAATAACAAAACAATAAATCAACCTATTTTGCACAATTCAAAATACATCGCTGTTCCAACCCTGTCGTGTTTTCTCTCAAATTTTTTGTGTTCTGTTAATATTGATGCAATGTATATTATAATTTTACAATATTCCATTTAACTTTTTTAAGATGTCTTCTGCTTTGATCAACATCAGGCAATTTCAAACATTCAGATATTGTTGGGGAACAAATAAAAAACATCAATTTACGTATCCATATTTACCTTACGTAAATATGGATACGTAAATTGATGTTTTTTATTTGTTCCCCAACAATATCTGAATGTTTGAAATTGCCTGATGTTGATCAAAGCAGTACATAATTTTTGTTTGCCTTCAGTTTAAAATTTGAAAAAAAGCGTTATTAATTTGGGGAAATCGTTGATACAACCAAACTTAAATAAACCTTCTTTTTTTTTTTCTTTCATGACATATACCTTCCTGACATATGTAGCCAAGGCTCGCTACAAATTGTTTACGCTGCATTATTCTCCGTTGTTTGGATTTCATTCTTATACTTAGCTTAGACTGGGTTACGGCTATATAACGTTTATATGCCGTATAATCACTGAAGTTAAGCAAATGACCAGTAGCTAGATGAGTGACCGCTTCGAAATAACAGCTTGAAAGCTTGGATGGGTGGATGGTGTAATCTATAAAGGCTCGGAGTTGTTAATCGCAGAGCCGAGTTCCAGTTTCCGTTCTATTCCGTTATTTTCACTTACACGGAAATACATTTGGGAAAAGTATTAATTCACCTCTTGTCCTCCACCAATGGGTTAATTAGTAAGACCCCTATTACTAAATCTTTATTATCTTCAAAAAAGAAAATTCTTAGAATCTCTGGCATTAAATAGCCTGCAATGGTTTGATAAACCGTAAGAGACGAATCAACCAGTCTCTTAAATTGATTGCCACCCAAGGATGGAAAACCCAGCAAACCCCGCAAGTCATGCATCACACAAAATCACAAGCACGCACGCAATCACATAATTTTAGTGGAAATTTGACTGGAAAGCAAGAAGCCGGAGGTGAAGTCCACAAGCGCGAAATGCGATATAATATGCTGTTAGTGGGTAATTCGCAGTTTCTAATAAAAATGTCCCGAATAGTTACCTTTAGGTGTAAATGTACATACTTAATTCGAAAATAACTATAAAGAAATTTTCCTAAAATCTACCGTTTTGGAATTATCGACAATAAAAATTCGGACTCATTCGCATCGCGGCTGCAGCACAGCAGCCATTACTGACGCTGTTTACATACGCTTGCCTCGAGATTCATGCACCGAAGGTTCACTTGTCTTGATTAATCCGCACGCAATGCACAAACTTTGCACGAAATCTAAAAAGGGCAGGATTATTATTTATTATTATTTAATTTGTTTTATTATTTATTTTATTATTATCAACCAAGAATTGATTATTATTACAACTTAAATATAAAAAACTTTACTATGAAAAAAAAAAGCTTCACGATGAAAAACAACACATGTCATTGCTTTCTAAATAACTTAAACAAATTTACCCCCTCCCCCAATTTAATACAAGTTTTGCTCTCAAAAATGTCTAAGGACTTCTTTTGGTTTTGCGCAGTAATTGAGAGGATTAAGATCAGTAAAAAGGCCGTTATCTAAGTAAGCTTCCGCGCATGAGTAGCGAGTCAAACGTATGGAAACAACGTCAGTAATGGCGGACGGACCCGACGCGAATAGAACCAAACTTTTATTGTCGATAACTCCAAAATGTAGATTGTAGCAAAATTTAATTGTTAATTTAGAATTAAGCATGTATATTTACACCTAAATGGAACTATTCGGGAAATTTTTAATAATATCTGAGCGAGTCGCTTAAACTTCGAATTACCCACTAACAGTTTATTATGTCGCATTTCGCGCATGTGGACTTCACCTCCGGCTTCTTGCTTTTCAGTCAAATTTGAGCTTCAAAATTTTAAAAGCAATGTCAATCGATATCTTCTGTCTTATTATTCTCTCTCCCTATTTTTTTTTTGCATCTCGGCTTCAATCTAACCCACCGTCGTATTGTGGCTCACCTGTGTCTTTTCTATAAATAATTTCACGTTGTTCTGATGAAGTTTCCTCTATGGTACCTAGACACTTTGAATGTAAGCGCCGTACTAGATTGGCGGAAAGGTCTCATCGTTTTACAGTTGATATGAGTTGATGTAAGTTTTATGCTAAAAGTTTCATTTAACATACTTCTTGCTTGTGAAAATTACTTCCGACTTATTGCTTCCCAGTCAACGTTGATTTTCAAAATGCAATGTCAATCGATATATTCTGCCTTCTTAATTACTCTTCTGTTATTGTTCTCTTTCTCTAATAACGTTTTCTTTTTCTCATATTCACTCACATTCTGTTACCACATGCGTCTTTTCTTTTAATCTTTTCACCTCAAGCAAGGGGTTACAGAAGATTTGGAGCGAGAACAGATAGGAGTGGTAAAGGAGAGGATGTGGAGAAAGATAGTGGATAGATCAAGGCAACTGGAGATGTCGATTGACATTACATTTGGATAGTTGGAGATTATAGTTGTCAGGGAAACAGGAATAGGGAAGGGAGTTCCACAGGCGTGAGGTGCGAGACATGAAGCTATTGCAGTAGAAGAGACGACTACATTTAACAGTTTCAACAGTGAAATGGTGGGAGCGGGATGCCAGCCTCGTAGGACGCTTGAATTCATGGAGCCTGGGAACCAGCGAAAGCAGCTCATCGGAGCAATTACCCTGAAAGTATTTGTAAAAAAGACAGAGCGAGGCGAAGGCGCGTCTGTGAGTGAGCGACTGCAGACGAGATGACAGATCAGGGCCAATTACGTTGCATACCCGTTTCTGGATCTTATCAAGAACCCCGAGGCAAACAGAAGGGGCTCCAGACCATATATGGCAGCAATACTCCATGCAAGGGCGAATGGTTGATTTGTAGATTTTAAGGATCGATTCCGGGGAGAAAAATTTCCTGGCTCGGCAGAGGAAGCCAACTTTCCTTGCGGTGGATGAAGCAACTGACTCAATGTATTTGCTCCATCTCAGGTCAGTGGACAGCGTGAGACCGAGCAGCCGCAGAAAGGAGCTCTCGAGAAGTTGGGCTTCAGACATTCTAATGGGAAGCAGGGAAGGATCCCTGTGGTGATTAATAGAGAGCAGTTTTGTTTTTTAGGCGTTAAAGTTAACCAGCCAATTCCTGCCCCAGTTCACAACCGATTGGAGGTCCTTTTCGAGACGAACGGCCAGGTTAAATTTGTCAGCGACACTAGATTTGTTTTTTGAAGCAGGAGGAAATTGTGGTGTCACCCGCATAGATGCCAACTTGGGAATCTATGGCGTCAGGAAGATCGTTTATGAATATAAGAAAAAGAGTAGGGCCTAGGACGGAGCATCGATGAACACCTGCGTTCGTGGGATAGGAGCTGGAGGAGAATCCTTTGAGAACGAGTTTCAGTTCACGGTTTGACAGGAATTATTGTATTAGGTCAGACAATCGACATGTAATACCATAACACTGAAGCTTGCGAAGAAGGCCGGCATGCCAAACCCTATCAAACGCTTTGAAGATATCTAGGGCCACGGCACGAGCCTCACCGTTAATATGAAGTGCTTGATTGACAAATTCAGTGATGGCCGTAAGCACATCAGCTGTAGATCGGGCAAAGCGGAAACCATATTGAGAGCAGATCATAGGATATAAGGTGATTAACCACTTCGATGTTGATAAGGGCTTCGAAGACATTACCGAAGAGGGGTAGGAGACTTATAGGACGGTAATTAGAAGGGTCGGAAGGGGTCGCCAGAGGTCTTTACGACAGGAACAATGGATGAGGACTTCCAGCAGTCAGAAAAACAAGTAGTTGTATAATTTAGAGAGGGCGGGCGCCAATTCAGGCGCGCATTTCTTCAGGACAATGGCTGGTATCCCATCTCCACAACTAGCCTTGTGGGTGTCTAAATTAGAGATAATGCCCAATAACAATGACGAGGATATATGTAACCAGCTCAAAAGGGTCTCAGTTCTGAGAGGGAAATCGGATATGGGTACACCGGAAGAGTCAAGCGTTGAAGTGGAAGAAAATTTCCGAGCAAAGCATTCAGCCTTGTCGACAGAGGTGGTCAGGACCTCAAACTGGTTGAGCAGGGGAGGTATAGAGGGTTTGCTATTGTTCAGAACGCTCTTGCAAAGACGCCAATAATCCTTGGAGCCGAATTTGCGAGATACGATACATTCCTTCATCCGGGCAGCAAACAGTGACTTAGATTCGTTGAGGACACGCTTACACTCTTTACGGGCGGAGGCAAAGAGACGTCTATTGCAGTCGGACATATTGCTACGAAATAGGTGGAAGAAGTGGTTTCTATGGGCAATGACGGCTGAGCAAGCAGCGGAGAACCAAGGGGAGGAGCGCGGTTTGATCTTAAATTTCCTTGAGGGGATGAAAGCGTCAATTCCAGCTTTAACCCATCATTCTTGAACGGGAAGCTTAAATACAGCATCCCAGGGGACATCGCGGCGGAAATCACGGAACGAGTCCCAGTCAGCTCGTTGATAGCAGAACGCGATTCTGGTGGTAGGAGGCTCTTCACAGGGGGTGGGGTTGAAGGAGATGCTAACAGACACTACAGCATGATCGGAGCTACCAAGATGGCAGAGCTGCGTGGCACTAGAAGACTCGGGGATGGAGGTAAAACACAGGTCGAGAAGAGAGGCCTCACCTTCCCGGTTGTAAGCAAAACGCGTGGGGAAATCAACTATCTGCCTGAGGGATTGAGAAACTGAAAAGTTAAGAGTATTAGTGGCTTTATTGTTTTACTTGATGTCAAATGATTAAACGAATATATTTTTTAATTTGGGTACCTTCCATAATAGAGCAATAACAAGGAAAGCAAACGTGTAAATTTCTACTTGAATAAAGATTACGATCCTCACTGGGTGTCGTATATGAACGAAAAACACCAAGTCTGTATCGAATTAAGTACCGTTTGGAATCTTCTATTTCTCTCTTACACATAGTCACAAATGGAACGACACACAGAAGTCTACTTTTTCTCTCATTTGCAAGTAGTCATTATATATGTCTCTCTGTCCCACACACGCGTATACATACATACATACACAGAATGCCTGTCTTTCTCTTTCACTCACAAACATATATATCCATACATACGCCGTCTCTCTCGCTTTCTCATTTACACACAGACACACCATTATCTTTATCTTTGGAATGACTCGCAGAGGATGTTGGAATGAGGATCGACAATTAAGTACACGAAAGTTGTGCCAGTTTTTAAAAAAAAAGAACTTTTACAAAAGATGCGACGTGTAAATAGTGTATCTAGCCTTAGGGCACAGAAGATGGTGGAAAGCAATTTCGTGCGGAACCCAAAATTAGCTCATCTCATTTTTCAACCTTTTTGTTTTAGTCGAAATCTTTCCTAAAGCATAATAACACAGTCTCCTCAAGACCCGAGAACTTGGTTCATAATATTCTATTTATCATCACGAAATTGTTGGTTTATATCACTTTTGTTATTTTTATTTTTCGTTCTCCATTTGAATAGTTTTATTCGCGCTTTTTTTAGGTACTTAATATTCCTGAGGCCGACAATCGTCATTTATATTTTACAACGTCTGTTGAAATCGGCGCACATTTATTTTCGTTTCAAATATTATCAGTGCTTCATACATATATGCGTACATACATACATA
The DNA here is from genome assembly GCA_964036315.1 of Acanthosepion esculentum. Classification (NCBI taxonomy): domain Eukaryota; kingdom Metazoa; phylum Mollusca; class Cephalopoda; order Sepiida; family Sepiidae; genus Acanthosepion; species Acanthosepion esculentum. Next base: position 94,170,426 of record OZ038496.1, on the reverse strand, counting down.
CAGTAAAACTTGTGTGCCTTATATGTATTCCTGTGTTGACAAACAATGACAGACAATATATATATGCGTGTGTGTGTGTGAACGCGCGCGTGCACGCAAGACTCAATGATCCGTTTAAATTGAGACAAGTCAGATTTATACAAAATGGTGATATCTGTCTATATTTCTGAGATGAGGTATTATGTACATTATTTACATAATTCGGACTATTGTCCTCATCTTTGTCGCCATATTTATTACAAGTTTTCGGCCCTTCAGTATCTGTCTATATTTCTAATATGAGGTATTATGTACACTATTTACATTATTCGGACTATTGTCCTCATCTTTGTCGCCAGAAAAATTACAACGTTTCGACCGTTGTACGATCCGGCCTTCTTCAGGTAGTTGGAATGTCGAACTGAACCCTTTACTTCGCTCAAAAAGTGTGAGTTCAATACCCGTTTAAGGCAATGGAGAATTTTCAGAGGAGAATTAACAGGAGATAACTGATAACTGACATTCATTAAACGTGACACGTCGAACTAGAACAGTCTACCCCAGTGAGCGAAATAAAGGGTTCAGTTCGACATTCCAAGTGCCTGAAGAAGGCCGGAGCGTACAACGGTCGAAACGTTGTAATAAATATGGCGACAAAGATGAGGACAATAGTCCAAATAATGTAGATAAAATGTTAAATAGTTCAGTTAAAGTAGTAAGCGAATAGTTTGCTAGTGTATGAAACTGCCAGGCACCATGCAGTAATAATTACTATGCTTCAGTTTTTCGATCACCCCACACCACATCTCCTGACATATAGGATTACGGCGACACCAGTTTGAAACACCAGTTTCAATACGATCACCATACATCGAATGTGGTCAGTACCTATATGAGTGACCGCTTTGAAATACCATGTGCAGTAAGCTTGGATGTGCGCGTGGTGTAATTGTTAATGCTTTGATATTTTTATTATTTTTGTTAATCGGGGAGCCGGGTTCTAATTACCGTTGGGTTCGTTATGTTCACTTACATGTTAATACCCTTGGGAAAGTTATGGATCCACCTCTTCTCCTCAATTCTATGGGTTAATTAGTAAGAACTGTATCACTAAATCATTATTAACTAAAAAAGAAATCCATACACCCTAGGAATATTTTGTGGCTTTAACCCTAGAACACTAACCATGGGTATATAGTACCCAGCGCAAATTTTCCTATTTTTAATTACAATTTTCAGTACCTGATTTTCTTACCTAAATAATAGGTTTTTCAGTTCCTATTAATGTTAACTCAAAGTACAAGAATTGAAGTGCCTGCATGTAAAATATTTCAAATAAAGATTTATATTCAATATTTTTTTTGATATTTTCAAAATCGGGTATGATATACCCATGGTTAGTAGCGTTGTAACTTTAATTGATGATTAGTGTTCTAGGGTTGAATAACCTGCAAATGGCTGACAATGAATCATTAAAACGTACACACACACGGGCACATACACACATCTATCTATCTATCTATCTATCTATCTATCTATCTATATATATATATATATATATATATATATATATATATATATATATTGCGTATGTTTTAGAAGCATGTTTTCATTAAGTCATTAAATAATTTAGACAAGTTTTGTCTACTTATTTTTAATAGGATCCTCTTATAATTACGGGACAAGATTCTTAGAATCCTCATTATTATCTTTATTCGCAATTTAGGAAAATTCTTGTTTAATATTCAACTATACTTTTTCATGAAAATCATAAACATAAACTCAAAATTCTTGAAACTATCTATATTAAAAACTTGAAACAAAACCTAAATAAAAATAAGTATGAATACCGAATAAATATTTCAAATATTTTACAGTAGATATGTAAGATATCTAGGTTTTAACTAATAGATTTAAATAGTTATTTTTAAGTAATAATCCATTGATGTATAATCCAAGTAAATCTTACTAATACAATATAAAATATTAAATATTAACACTTATTCACACGTAATGTTCCATGTTTTAATTAAAAAGAATAACATATTTTATGCAATTGGAATGAAGGTTACATTAGCTTAATGATCATTTTCACCTTGTAAATTGAAATAAAATTACACTATTTACATTATTCGGAATACTGTCCTCATCTTTGTCGCCATATTTATTACAACGTTTCGGACGTTGTACGCTCCGGCCTTCTTCAGGTGGTTGGAATGTCGAACTGAAACCTTTATTTCGATCACTGGGGTAGACTGTTCTAGTTGGCGACAAAAATGGGGACAAGAGTCCGAATAATATAAATAGTGTACATAATACCTCATCTCAGAAATATAGAAAGATAATGAAGGGCCGAAACGTTGTAATAACTATGGCAACAAAAATTAGGACAATAGTCCGAATAATGTAAACAGTGTACATAATACCTCATCTCAGAAATATAGACAGATACTGAAATAAAATTTACAAGGATTTTAATACCAGTCAATGGATGATAAAATATTGAAATAAAAACTTATTTCAATATTTTATCATCCGTTGATCTGGTATGGAAAATCGTTGTAAATTTTATTTCAATTTACAATGTGAAAATGATCATTATGGTAATATAATCTTAATTCATATTGCATGATATATATTGTGTGTGCGGGCGCCCTCTAGATATTCAGGCCGGTAGTTGTACATAACTAAATATACTGTTTATATAATAAATATGTATATTACTATAGTTTACCAATTACAAAACAGAGAACGACTACAATAGATAAGTGCTGAATGTGGAGTATGATATGAATTTAAAAAATAGGAAAGAGGAAGTGAAGATTGTTAGAATAGGGAAGATATACGAGGATTGATTCTAAATTCAAATGTTCAGATTTTAATGTTTCAGGAATAACCACGTTTCAATGGACCGCTACTTTTGTAGAAAACGGCTGCGTTTCCTTGAAGGTCTTCCTTACCAATGAATATATGAACAGGGTGAAACAACCCTGTTGAAACAAGCTATGCGGATCTTGAGCTACACAAAATAAGGAATGGAAACGATCTAAATATTTACGATAGAAAAAGCGATAGTGTAACGATAGGCTTGTGACGTTGGTTCGCAGGTCTATCGTTAGTCTCTCTCCCCCTTTACCCCCTCACTCTCTTTCTCGATGTCTAAATTATATATATATATATATATATATATATATATATATATATGAAGAAATATAGTCTTAAAGTGTGCTATATTTATGGGATAAAGTGCTCAATATCAGAGATATAGCGTGTGTAAATAAAAAAATGAACATAGAAATCAACATTTATAGGCGACAGTCTGTATCATGCTAGATGCAATCGTCAGGCAACTCCGTGACGATTGCATCTAGCATGAAACAGACTGTCGCCTCTAAGTGTTGACTTCTATGTTCACCTTTATATATATATATATATATATATATATATATATATATATATATATATATATATATATATATATATATATATATATATATATATGTATACATATATATATATATATTAAAAATATGATTCCATCGCTACATAAGAGTTCTCATGTGTCAAAAACAGGAGCTAAAACTCCACTTTAATAATAAAAATTAAATTGAATTAAAGTATCAAGCTCTGGTTCATCTTCTAGCGAAATTCCAAAAATTTCGCTTGAAGTTGAAACAGAGCTTGATATTTTAATTCCATTTAATTAGTTATTATCTCCTGTTTTTGAAACATGACAACTTTTATGTAGCGATGGAATCATATTTTTAAAAAACATTTATAATTTAGGCTCTACTTATGTATTGAACACTGTCTTTTTTAAATAAAAACAAAAATACTAAAGAACATCAGATTTTTAACCTAACGTGTTCTTTCCTATTTTTCTATATATTTGCATAGACACACACACACAAGCAGACACACACACAAACACATACAAATACACACACACACACACACACACACGCACACACATACACACACACACACATATATATATATATATATATATATATATATATATATATATATATAAAATGAAATCCAAAATGACCTCAAATAGCTTCTTTCGGCAGACGAAGATATAATTTCTTTTTATGAATCAGTTTTAATATTTTATATTATTAGGATCAACTTGGATCTTATACCAACCTATTTCTTACCTTTACTACATATATATATATATATATATATATATATATATATATATATATATATATATATATATATATATATTATAAATTAATAGATTTAAAATATGGTTTTTACCGCTACACAGTGATAACCATGTTTCAGATATGGAAGCTAAAGCCCCTGAATTTAATTTTGTTATTAAACCAAAGACATTAGTTCCATTTCCTCATCAAGCAAATTAAAAATAATTTTTTAGAAAGGTGGATAAAACATATTGTAGCCTAAACAGTCCCTCAAAATCTTTAAATATACAAATAGAAAAAATACCATAAGAATTTTTGCCGTTAGAAAAAAACCCAGATGACATGAATTTAGCGGATGTCAGAATTTGTTAAAAGATACATCCCTACCCATCCCTAAACATAACCCCGCTTTCAAATGTAACTATTAACTGATACAACGAAAATTAAAAATTGAACCCTCTACCACCCCTTGTCTAGATGAATGGATTTATCGGTAACCTTGGAAACCCTCAAACTATGAATCTTTCCTGTGCCGTTAACAACCGTAAATTTTAAAAAGTAAGTTACTCCAAAATTCGCTTGATGAGGAAATGGAACTAATGTCTTTGGTTTAATAACAAAATTAAATTCAGGGGCTTTAGCTTCCATTTCTGAAACATGGTTATCACTGTGTAGCGGTAAAACCATATTTTAAATCTATTAATTTATAATATTAATGCTCTGTAAATTTAAATTTACATAGAGCACTATTGTGTAAAAATAAAAATATCTATAAGAACACCGGATTTTATATCTTACTGTTCTTTCCTTTTTATTTATATATACATATATATATATATATATATATATATATATATATATATATATATATATATATATATATATATATATATATATATATATTAAGACATTTTTATGTTTATACATTCTTTTTATAGATACAAATATTTAAGTAAATGCTCTGTTTTATAATAAACAGTATTAAACAACATTTACCGGCCTGAATGTCCGAGAAATTTTCATAGAAAATTTTCGTCCTCCGAAATCTATGTATGAAAATTTCTCGGATATTAGCTTCTGTCTATATCTCTGAGATGAGGTATTATGCTTACTTGCATTATTTACATTATTCGGACTGTTATCCTCATCTTCATTTCCATATTCACAACGTTTCGGCCGTTATACACACCGGCCTTCTTCAGGTCATTGGAATTTCGAATCGAAATGACAGACGACTGTGTCTCCCGGCCCCACCTAACAGCACAAGCGGAAGGAAAACTAACTAAACACTAACTGTACATTTACACACCATTTGGAAAAGTAGCGTTAATCCCATAATAATTCGTTAGAAGACCTCGCGTTCTGATTTAATTTATTCATTTAATCCACATTAATTCAGTTAATACTTCTCACATCACGGAAATACGTTTGAAGCTTATAAACAGTGATATTTTTGTAAATCCTTAGTACTTGGTATAAATCAGCTAGTATTCACCATGAGGCCTGGCTGGCTATCTACGCATGTTACCTGATTCTCAGCTATCAATCGTATTTCTTCTTCATTCTTCTATAGAAATATAATTGTATATCATCTCACCGCTGATGTAAATGAAATACGCGATCGACAAGAAACTACAATAGACAATGTGTACGCTATTTTATATTTTCCTCGGGCCCCTGGCGAACCAGCGTGATCTTATGACACGGAATTTTACATGAACTTCTCAATAGTTTTGTATACACACAAATTGGTATTGATTTATCTTCCATAGTTTTGACGTTATCGATCAGTCAGATCAGATGTACGCTTTTCCAGAAACATGATAGGTTCTTTTTATCTATGGTGAAAAAGAACTATTATTTGGGGCCTCAGAAAATTTAGTTAAGATTATTTCTTACGAGAATATTGCCAAAAGGTCAGGAAGAGGATTGTAGTTTTTTTTTAATGTTCCCAAAACGTTATTGAAGTTGGTCAGAATACGGAGAAATATACTGAAGGTTTGAGACAACGCCAACTTTGTCTTTACTGATAACCGTATTATATCTTGATGTGAATGGGCACAGCAAGAAGAAGAAGAGGAAATTGAAGAAGAAGAAGAAGAAGAAGAAGAAGAAGAAGAAGAAGAAGAAGAGGAGGAGGAGGAGGAAGAAGAACAAGAAGAAGATGAAGAAGAAGAAGAAGGAGAAGAAGAGGAGGAGGATGAAGAAGGAGAAGAAGAGGAGGAGGATGAAGAAGAATAAGAAGAGGGAGAACAAGAAGAACAAGAACAAGACAAAAAGAAGAACAAGAATGTGAAGAAGAAGAGGAGGAGGAGGAGGAAGAAGAAGAAGAAGAACAAGAACAACAACAAAAACAAGAACAAGAACAACAAGAACGAGACAAAAAAGCACAAGAAGAAGAAGAAGACAAAAAGAAGAAGAAGAAGAAGAAGAAGAAGGAGAAGAGGTGGAGGAGGAGGAAGAAGAAGAAGAAGAAGAAGAAGAAGAAGAAGAAGAAGAAGAAGAAGAAGAAGAAGAAGAAGAAGAGGAAGAACGAGAAGTACAAGAACAAGATTAAAAGAAGAAGAAGAGGTAGAGGAAGAGGAGGAGGGAGAAGAAGAAGAAGTGGAAGAACAATAACAAGACACAAAGAAGAAGAATGTGAAGAAAGGAGAGAAAATGATAAAGTAAAAGGACGTCAAAAATAAAAACAAAAGTTTGCCTTCCAAAATATAACAAAAGCAAAATATCAAGAAACATAAAGATGTCGTTAGTAAAAAAGAAAAAGAGAAGAGTATTGCACTGTTACGTCATATCAACGCCTACTTTATCGCTGTTGCTTCTGAACATGCTGAATAATTAGAGCACTAGGGTCGGTGTGCATCAACCTTGAACTTTCGGGCCTCTCACCCTCTGCTATGTTTCTCGTTTGAAATGAGACCTAGCGTGTCTGTGGCATTGTTCTTTGAAGCCATTTCCTGTTCAGGTGTGTTTTTAATGCTCGTAAAACAAAGAAATGAGTAAAGTACTTCTACGTGATATTTGGCCTCCAATATGGCAGTGAATGTTCGACGATCTTCGCACAGGTGAAGAAGAGCTCTGCAGCAATAGAATTTTGATTCTACAAGAGGATGCTGAGAATACCATGGACTGAACATGTATTTATAAGGGAAATAGAAATAAAAAATGACTTAACTTAGAATCAGAGAGAGATGACTAAAATTTGTAGAAGACATAAATGGGGAAAAGAAGGTAAGCAAATCTAACACCCACAGGACACATTAAATGTAAGTAACATAACAATAAGCTATGATTGAACACATCGTAAAGAACAACAAAATGAAGGAGGATGAGGTAAAGGGGAGAAAACGGGCCTAAAGAAAATTAAAATGGTATGGAATATGGGATGAGACCGACACGTAACTTCAGCTTGTTGGCTCGGCATGAATTAAGAAAGAGTGCAAAAATCCACGAGAAAAAGGCTGCATAAAGTTGTGATTTGGCAATAAAACAATTGTTCACTGCCCAGAACAATGAAATACGTCATCGTATTTATTGAACAAAGTAACTAATAATAACAAAAAAAAGTCGTTGAAACAAAGCAAGTTCAGTCGACCATTGATGACTATTCCAGAACAACGTAACTATAAACCATTTTTTCTATCCTCTGCCAGCAGCTATTATGGAGAAAGCATTACCTCGAATCGTCGCCAGTGAGACACGCTGCAAGGGCCACTCCGTTTCGCGAGGCTTGTTCCTTAATCGAGATGCAATCGCGCCAATCCTCCGAAGGAACGCCATCGAACGAAGGCCAATAACCCCTGAAGTCTCCACTGCCACAGGAGTAAAAAAAAATCTATCAGCAAGAGAATATTTAGCAATTTTTTTTTATCTCTGCGTCTCGGGCGACGAACCCCGGCTCAACCGCGGACCTGATCAAATTACCGGCCGAAAATGTATCCGCACAGGTCGCAGCCCAATTCAACGACTGCCAGACGACTGTGTCCCCCGCGATGCCGAACAGCACAAGCGGAAGAAAAAACTGAACAAACAAAATTAAACATGAAAAAGAAATGTAATTTATAAATTTGTTTTTCATATTAGTTTAATTATATAGTCTAAAATTAGTTTGACAGGCTTGGAGATCTTATAAATCAGCACTTACGCTTTTACTTGCATTATTTACATTATTCGGACTATTATCCTCATCTTCATGGGCCATTTTGACAATGTTTCGGTTGTTGTACACAGCCGCCTTCTTCAGATGATTGGAATTTCGAACCGAACTCTTTATTTCGTCCACCGGAGTAGATTGTTCAAGTTCTACGGGCCACGTGTTTATAATTCCCAAGAATTCATACACAGTTGTCATCAGGAACACATGGCCTAGTAGATAATGACGTTGGTTAGATCCAGTGAAAAGGCCCAAAACATTGTGAGTTCATTCCCAGGCCACAGAAATAACTGAGATATCCGGGAGAGACATGGAACGTGGAACTAGAATAATCTATCGAGGTGGACGAAATACAGGTCCCGGTTCAAAATTCGAATCACCTGAAGAAGGCCGTATTTGTTTTTTTATTTTGACTCCTTTTGGTTGAGTTAACTTTTTGTAGATAGCTGGGTCCCTGACGAGTGCAACCACCCCGGGTCAGGGTAAACCTGGGGATACCTGCAATTAAGAGGTGGTTCCATTCTACTCAAAACCTTCTGATCGAAGGCTTTGTTGTCGGATGTAGTATACCCAGGACACGGATGTAGTTTATCGTGATACCCGGGACGGAAAACGGGTGGCACCTAGATGTTTATCTAGTAGCACGCTTAAATTCATGTAGTCGGCGAATCAGCACAAAATGCTCGTCAGACCAGCTGCCATGAAAATATTTGTAGAAATGGTCGAGGGAAGCCATGTCACTACGGCGAGAAAGTGACTGAATGTCGAGATACCAAGTCAGGATCGATCCTTCTTTGAATTTTGTTGTCAAGAATCGCGAGATGAATAGCAGAAGCACCAGACCAGATATGACAGCAGTATTAAATGCACGGACGAATGGTAGATTTGTAAATATCCAAGATGGGTGGTTTTAAAATTGTTTTATAGGACTGATGACAGTATTTTTCAATCAACCTTCTTAAGTTACAGGTGAAATAGTTTTACTTCATTTTGATAGCTGATTACTTGTTCTATTTCGTCGAAAATTAGTTTTATAAATTTGGAGATATTATTATGTCGGTTAAGAACATATCACATTGGGTACATCAGAAGCAGCCATCCCAAGACCCATTGACTTCAGCTCAAACAAAGGGAGATAATCGTCTTTGTGTCCCGATATTATCAATCAACCCATGTAACATCTAAGGGGGATTATCTTCATTTTGATTCCATTTTTATTAAACTTGTACAAATCTGCTTCTCTGAGAATGGAGAAATCCACTGATGGATCCCAAGTACAGAGATGATTAGTGCCTTCATCTCTAGCCGAAATGAATACAGAAGGAAGCTGATCCCATAAAAACGGAAGGAAATATATACTTTATGCAATTACGCAAGTTACTAGATTCTCAGTATTCTGCACATTGGTTAAACATATTTTGGGGTGGAGTTATCGGCTTACAATTATTTGTTAATGAAAATTTACTAAGCATGATTTACTAGATATATCCCAGTGAAAGCAATTCCATCTTAACAATGCCTCTTTATGACGCTATTTTTCTCCCCGGAATCGATCCTTCAAATCTACAAATCAACCATTCGCTCTTGCATGGAGTATTGCTGCCATATATGGTCTGGAGCCCCTTCTGTTTGCCTCGGGGTTCTTGATAAGATCCAGAGACGGATATGCAATGTAACTGACCCTGACCTGGCATCTGGTCAGCAGTCGATCTCTCACAGACGTGCCGTCGCATCTCTCTGTTTTTTTTTTACAAATACTTTCATGGTAATTGCTCCAATGAGCTGCTTTCGCTGGTTCCCAGACTTCGGGAATTCAAGCGTCCTACGAGTCTGGCATAACGCTCTCGCCCTTTCGTTGTTGAAACTGTTAAATATAGCCGCCTCTTCTACTCCAATAACTTCATATCTCGCACCTCTCGCCTGTAGAACTCCATTTCCTTTTCCTGTTTCCCTGATAGCTATAATCTCCAACTATTCAAATGTAATGTCAATCGACATCTCCAGTTGCCTTGATCTGTCTACTATCTTTCTCCTCATCCTTTCTTCTACCACTCCTATTTTCTCTCGCTCCAAATCCTCTGTAACCCTTTGCGTTCTAGTGGCTTCCCGCCTTGCTTGGGGTGAAATGCTTAAGAAATAAATAATACACATTGTGTATTCATTTTAAAGTGTCGTAAAATAGGAACATAGAGTGTTCACCCGGACAGAGAAAGAATTCAGTGAATAGATCAAATGAGTAAGAATTCGGAAAAAGAAGAGTGCGCTTTCCGACTGTATTTGTTCATCTGACTGAATAAGAAGATCCTAGCAGAAGTAGACAACCTACGAGGTTTTATTATTGTTACACGTAATATTAACTCTATCACATACATTATTTTTAATCAATTAATTCCAAGTGAGGCAACAATGCAAATAAGATGCAAAGGGCCACTGGCAATAAAAGACAACGAAAAGACATTAGCAGGAACGTAAAGACCAATACTAAACAATAAACATATGAAATAGTTTTGACTATAGGCTCATTAAAAAGTAAAGACTGAAAGAAATCTCAAACAGTATAAAACAGAAAAGCAAGAAGAAAGTGCTAATTAATAAATTTAAATAAACAAAATGAAAGGTACCCTATTTACATTATTCGGATTATTGTCCTCATCTTTGTCACCATGTTTATTACAACGTGTTGGCCTTTCAGTATCTGTCTATATTTCTGAGATGAGGTATTATGTACCCTATTTACATTATTCGGATTATGGTCCTCATCTTTGACGCCGTATTTTTTACAACTTTTCGTCCTTTCAGTATCTGTCTATATTTCTGAGATGAGGTATTATGTACCCTATTTACATTATTCGGACTATTGTCATCATCTTTGTCGCCATATTTATTACAACGCTTCGGCCTCTCAGTATCTGTCCATATTTCTGAGATGAGGTATTATGTACACTATTTACATTATTCGGATTATGGTCCTCATCTTTGACGCCCTATTTGTTACAACTTTTCGCCGTTTCAGTATCTGTCTATATTTCTGAGATGAGGTATTATTTACACTATTTATATTATTCGGACTATTGTCATAATCTTTGTCGCTATATTTATTACAAGGTTTCGGCCTTTCAGTATCTGTCTATATTTCTGAAATGAGGTATTATGTACCCTATTTACATTATTCGGATTATGGTCCTCATCTTTGACGCCGTATTTTTTACAACTTTTCGTCCTTTCAGTATCTGTCTATATTTCTGAGATGGCGTATTATGTACCCTATTTACATTATTCGGACTATTGTCATCATCTTTGTCGCCATATTTATTACAACGTTTCGACCGTTGTACGCTCCGGCCTTCTTCAGGTGGTTGGAAAGTCGAACTGAACACCTTTATTTCGCTCGCTGTGGTAGACTGTTCTACTTCTACGTGTCATGTATAATCGATGTCAGTTATCAATTATCTCCTGTTAATTCCCCTCTCCATGTTCTCCACTGCCTTAACTGAACTTGGAGAGGGGAATTAACAGGAGATAACTGACATCCATTAGACATGGCACGTGGCACTAGAACAAGCGATGGCGAAATTTGCTGAAAGCAAGATCCTTGTATTTTGATAATGTTTTGAAGATCTTCTTAGCTGCATTGCAGTCTGCATGAACTACCATGTCAATAAGAAAGCAAAGTTTTATTTCTGTGACCTTTGATCTTTATATCTTGGTGATTAGCTTTGATTCTTCTGTCTATGTGTATCGTAAAGTGCGATTAAATTGTTACAGGTCATGTAACCACGTCTGGGTGTTTGTTCGTACACATTTCTTTCAGTTTCCTTCCCATAAAAATTCTAGATCTTGCAATACAGATCTGTTATTATTATCGTTATTTTATTTCCTTTGATTTCTGATGTGTCCAAATTTTTTTTCAGGGACCTAAGTTTAGAAATGGCATCATGACCGGAAAAAGAAAATTACATAGACAGAGCAATTCGTAAGGTGTGGGTATTACTCGCGAGAACAATTTTTTTTTATATTTCTTTAAGGCATGGGCTTCCAGGGATCCCTTCAATTAGTTTACTGGAATCTGTTCCAACCAATCCGAGGGCTCCAACTACGACAGGGATTGTTGATGTTCCCATGTGCTATATTTTTGAGATTTCAATTTCACGGTCCTTGTATTTTGACAGCTTTCTGAAGATCTTCAAAGATACATTGCAGTCTGCAGGGACTGCCATAACAATAAGGAAGCCTTTTTTTTGTTTGTGATCTTTAATAACAATGTCTGGCCGGTTGG
>OZ038496.1:94150364-94152864 GCA_964036315.1 Acanthosepion esculentum | reverse complement strand
CTAACCAGACACTTCCTCTGCATTTAACGAGTATAGCTCGACAGGCTTATATGATGATTCAGTGTAGGATCCAGGTTCGATTCCTGTCGGAGAACGCATATTTTCTATGAATATTCAGATCGGAAAATGTTAATACTGTTTATTATAAACAGAGCATTTACTTAAGTATATTTGTATTTACAAAATAACGTAAAAACGCACCCCACACTCATATATATATATATATATATATATATATATATATATATATAGCATAATGAGAAGCCACGCATACTTTCTTAATATGTATATATAGAAAAAACAACTAAAAAGTTGCAAATTAAAAACAATGAATTTTTTTTTGTGAAATACATATATATATATATATATATATATATATATATATATATATATATATATATATGTGTGTGTGTGTGTGTGTGTTTGTGTGTGTGTGTGTGTGTGTGTATTGCATATACCGACTGATTACAATACCCAATCAAACATGAAGGTGTCGAAATTCCGTGACACAATACTGGTATCATTAAAATAAAAACAACCTGTCTCTGCCTAGAATAATGGAAATGATTGAAAAATACAGAAAGAATGGAATGGTCGATATTTCATTTTCTAGAAATACAATTCACTGGTAGAAAAAAAAACAGCTCTCATAAAAAAGCAAAGTAGATTCGAGGAAACTTACGCACGAGGTTACCATAAGGTTGTCTGAATAGCGCTTAGGCTGACTTAGATACACCCACGGAATGTGACCAAATGAGGGTTGTTTTTCAGTATGGTACCCCTTGCCTGATTATCTGGGAAGAAACATTGAAGTTATTAATAATAATTGTTGAAATTAATGCATGCAAGATTTCACACCGCATCATTACTCCGTCATTTTTCAGCCCAACCTCGTGTCTCCATACAAATTAATCAGTGAGTCAGTGTATTTAGATTAATTTATGGTCACATCGAGTATGTTTTTCTCCGAGCAGCTTGATAAATCTTGGACGGTCGAATAAAGTATCTATCTATGTATCTATCTAAGGCTGTTCATGTCTAATGCTTATCTATTCTTCACCTCTTTACATCCATTAATTTTTCATCCACGTAAAATGTTTCTGAAGTTTCCCTGCAGAATTTGTTATTGAATAAATTGAATTATAATCAATTGATAAGTTTGTTTCCTAATGTTTTAATAGGTACAAATATCAACTAAGAGGTAGAAAATGGACTCTGGAAAAAACAAAAATACTTAACGCAAAATATTAACGCTAATATAATTTATAAGAAAGATGTATATAATGACTTTCTAAACCAGGCTTAGATGTGGCACAAGGCCGAAAGTATGGGGCAGCCAGTGAGGACCGAACTCACTACTCATCGTAATTGATCTAACAAGACAAGCTTTCCAAACATTACCCCACGTCGAGGCGCTTTAAGAAAGTTTTATATAACCTGAGAATTGAGGTCTCACCCACCTGATGGTTGTTTAAGAAGCTGTCACTTAAAACTGTTGGAGACACCTTTCCGATGCATACATATATGAAGATAATGAGACAATGTGGAAAAGCGTAAGGACAGAACATGTCGCCGATGAGATATATGTTGGGTCTGGTTTCTTCAGGTCGGAATGAAAGAGAAAAATGCGTGTGGGGAAAATGCCTTGGCATTTTTCATGGTGAGAGGCGCAATAAATTAAATTACCGCTCACCGATCGTCGCAAAAGCAATAATACCAAAATACGGAATAAGAGCTAATTACAGAAAACAAAGAGATTTACTGGGAAGCGGTTGATTTTAAATTCAAACAGGCACTAACAGTATGAATATATATATATATATATATATATATATATATATATATATATATATATATATATATATATATATATATGATGATGAAAATGTGGAAAAGACAAAGCAAAATCCGAATATGTGAGTTTACTGTTTTTTTATTTTGTCAGGTAGTCCAACCGTTCTTATTGACATACATCAGTCAACATCAGCCAATAAAATACATGTTTATTTTGTTTTTGTTATTCAGTCGACGTCAGACGTTTCGGTCAAATAGACCTTCTTCATTTCCGAACATAAACGAGATATTCGCCTCGGTAATTTAAGTAGTGCTTTGTTTGTACACATAGCCAAATCTGATCACAATTTTGATTTTGACTCTGTGAAGATTTTAAAATATATCCACAATAAAAACCTTAGGCAGATTTACGAGGCTGGCATGATAGCCACCTCACACACAATACACACCAGACAAGGTTTTGTAATATAACAAGTTTTCTAGCAAGATTAATGCTTGACAAACGTACCGATAAGCTATAGTTTTAAATAGGTTCCCCCCCTTTCCACTTAGGATAAAATCTCTTCCCTGGGAGCATGTTTTCGCAGCGCCGCCCACGCGGCGCCAGCGTATCCGACTCCAAGAAAGAATACTCTGACTTTAGAATTTCAGTTTTTCTGTTTCTGACTAGTTCTGTATATATCGTCTCTTCATCTAACTTAAATCT
>OZ038496.1:94145364-94147864 GCA_964036315.1 Acanthosepion esculentum | reverse complement strand
ACATCTAGCATTATGTCTGTGCCCCTAGATTACAACTAGGGACTTGTAATATACTCGGCTTTATGATATCTTTCAGCCGTCAATTGGATAATCCAAGTGTTAGTCTAGTTTTTGCAGGTTTGCTGTCATTTGGTCCAAAATCCAAATCAGCAAACTCTAGATTTATGCATGCAGAAATGACAGGATGATTTACGTATTTACTGCACTTGACAGGGTCCCACGTATTGGGAAATAGTTAACCTTCAAATTGACGTCAAAACACTATGTATGTGTAAATATACGTTTTAATACCAGCAATACATTTTTTGTCAAAATTATTACGAACAATGATTTTTTGTAAGAAAAAATATTACCAGCAGTACATTATTACCAGCAATTAATTTTTGAAAATAAATATTATCTGCAATAATCTTTTGAAAACAATATTACCAGCAATAAAAATCTTAAATTAAATAACCCGTTGAGGTTTATATAACGTAAAAGAAATAAAACGAACCAAACCTGATAGAAATCGATTATGATTAACCAATTCCGGACGCTTTTTCATCGATTACTATTTGTCAGTTCGTTTTGGGACAGTAAGGCTCTGGAATCAATGTCTGTAGGCGAGTGTTTGGACTGGTGAGCAGAGGCACATTAATTTTTCCCAATTACATTTTTCATTCCTCATTGTGTTAAACAACCCATTCTTCATCGATTGTTTTCATTCTTTTCAAAAATAGATCGTGAGATTCGCAGATGGAAATGCTGGACAGTAATGTGTTTTTATTTCCTTTTTCATTAAACAATGAGGAACCAAAATTTCGTAAGGTATTTAGTGTCCTCCCCACGAGGGACAGATGTGGCACAAGGCCGGGTTTAAAGTGGGGTATTCCCGAGCCCGTAGGCTCGGCCAAAAATAGCCCGTAGATCCCGTATAAACGGCATCGGGTTGGTCAACCACCCCGAACGAGGCTCTGCCCTTCGGCTTAACCTCGTCCGGGTTCCTCTCTGCTCAAAGGCAGAGAGTTCGACCAGTATCTCCTCAACCGGAGTCGAGTCGTCAAATTCGTAAGGATATACGTATGCCTTAAAACAGCCATATATGATATATGGAGAATCTCACCGATGTCTCGTGCCGTCTTACCAGGATTATTGTTGTTTAGAGTTTCGTTTTCATCATACTGCATATTGCCCGAGACGTTCTTGATTTTCCAGATCAAATTGTCGGTCTCTGAACCACATATAAACTGTATCCATAAGTGCAATATATGTTTTTGAAGTGTGTATAACGTTTGTTTTTCTTTCCGGGCGTAAATGAGCATCAAATCTGGAATTGTCTCCCTTTTTCTTCCATTTTAACTTTTAACCTTAAATATTTCAAATTCTGTCAATATTTTCCCTCTATTTTTTCTTTTTTTTTTTGGAAGGTGGGGGGTTATCGGTTCGATTCCATAATAATAATGTTACTTCTTTCGCTCGTATTCTCCTGGCCGGTGTCGAAATGTTTTTGGAGTCCGGAGATGAAAGGGATATCAACAAAGGGAATTTCAAAACTTATATATTTATTTAAACACGTCGAGGTGTACATATTTAACTAACCAGTGTGGGTCGGTCTATCACCCCCTCACTAGGGCGCAAGAGACACGAAATAACCACGTCTACTGCCTATGACATGTAAAAACTTAACTCACTGAAACACTTTCTAAATCTAACATTCGCACGTTCGGCTCAGCCAAACAAATCCGGCATCACTATTTTGTCTACCATCTGACTGTAAAGGTCAGCCACAGACTGTCTCAGCCAAGACACGCAGGTACATTTTTAAATGCCACCTATTAAAAAAAACTATGGGTATTTATTCGAACACTAATTAGTTGAACGTGCGGATGGTGTCATGGATAATAGCTGCGAATATGAAATCAGATAGCCTAGTTCGAATCCGGGTTCGTTACATTAACTTCCGTACAAATAGCCACGGGAATGGTATGAGTACATTTCTTCTATCCAGCTGTGGATTAAACATTAGTTATTGTATCTAGAAGAATCATTTTTATTCTAAACAAAACATGGTAATGCAATAATTAATCCCCCAAATTATTATTCATACAATGTAAAATATATGTCGGCCTTCCATAAGACTTAACAATCAATTCTTTTTATTTGTACTTACATTATTTGCATCATTCGGACTGTTATCTTCATCTTCATTGCCACATCCACAACGTTTCGGCTGTTGCACGTTCCGGCCTTCTTCAGATGACTGGAATTTCGAACCAAGCCTTTATTTCGTCCACCGAGGTAAATTGTTCTTGCTCCTCTTGTCATGCCCCTTCCGGGTATATCAGGCTATTTCCCTTCAATACCAGGCTACAACAATGATGAACCAAAAAACCAAACTTGGAGAGTTGAGTTAAAGGGAAATAACTGATACATCCGAAAGAGGCATGGCACGCGGAAATAGAACAATCTACCCTAGTGGAAGAAATAAAGTGTTCGGTTCGAAGTTCCAATCACCTGA
>OZ038496.1:94125364-94140364 GCA_964036315.1 Acanthosepion esculentum | reverse complement strand
AATACAGAGACCTGGTGCACTATGTGCCACAAGGTACCCAAACGACCCTACGCACCTTCATCACTATAATCAAATCTCATGTGCTGGTGTCGGGCTGTCGATTCTTAAAACTGATCTGCTTGACCCTCATACGCCGAATTTGGCGGGAAAATCAAGTATATATATATTTATGTATGTTTGTATATATATATATATATATATATATATATATATATATATATATATATATATATATATATAGTGAAGGTTTGTACAGAACCATCCACACTTTTTGAACGTCCCCAACGACCCTCCGCAGTTTTGAATTCAGAGTTGTCCTTCTCCTAAACTAGATGCCAACCAAGGCTATAGACCCAGCTATTCCTGCTATTCATCTATAGCTGGAGGAAAAAGAAGAGGATTCATACCTTTCCCAAGGGTATTAGCACGTAAGTGAATGTAATGGATTCGACTGGAATTAGAACTCGACTCTCTGATGCCTCAGTCCAAACCGGTAAACATTACTCCACCGTGCACTATATATAATGCCTTTATGCATATATTTCTCATCAGTACTCCAAAACTATTCACTTTCAACCCCTGTAAATCTAGAACAAATCAAGAATATCCAACAAATTACATATGCCGACAAAATAATGTAGGAAAATCAATAACATCGTGTTCACAGTATACCCATTTTTAGAACCCCTGTATAGAGCTCACTTTTGTTGATGTACAATAGTTTGAAGGCTTTGCCCTAAATTCGTGATGGATTTGAGGTCGACCGATAAAGCCGGCAATAACAACACCTCTGTATCATTGCTTTGAAATCAGTCGCCAGGTCGCATTGTGGTACATTTCGAATCGTTATCGTGCTGAGAATCGATCAAACGACTCGTATGACATTGGGCGAATGGCAACAGAATATTATCGAACATTTACGAGATAAAGCTTACTCTCCATAATTCGTTTAATCCGACACAACCGAATGACATCATTTTTAGATATGAAACCTCACACAACGATATTGATATTTTTGTTATTAAACGTGGCTATAATACAGTTTCGGTGATTGTCTTTTGTTCATCCTTCTATGCATTTCTGATTATCTCGATTTTTAAGCACATTCATAACCACTTTCCTAGGTACCAAGGCTTATCGTCGGCAGTGAATTAGTGCTAGCTAAATAAATAGATGATAATAATAATATTAATAATAATATTAATAATAATATTAATAATAATATTAATAATAATAATATTATAAATAATATTAATAATAATAATATTATAAATAATATTAATAATAATAATATTATAAATAATAATATTAATAATAATATTAATAATAATATTAATAATAATAATAATAATAATAATAATAATAATAATAATAATAATCCCATCGTTCCGAAATAGTTGTACCAAAAAAAATTTCATATTGTCCCAAAATAATTGTTCCAGTAGATAAAAAAAACACCAAAAAGAACAAAAAATATCATTTATTCCCATACTCAACAGTAAATGAGTAATATTAGTGAATTGTCATATAAATAAGTGTGAAATATATCGAAACTGATAGACATAAACAGTTAAATAAATAAAATAAAATAACTGGGTAAGAATTTACTTTAACAAAAGCAGTTTTTGTTGCAACTCGTCAGAAATAGAAATGGATACTTCAAGTTTTCCTTCTCTTTCAAGCTTTTCTTTAGACATGTGCCGGAGTTTATAGTTGTTATCGCCGTCAACTAAAATAACTTGTTCCATTGCTAACTGCAAACTTAGAAAAGTATTGTTAAACTTCGACTTCTGAAGTTTATTGAAGCTTTCTTCCACTGCTTCAATGAGCTGGTCAACATTATTTGGAGCTTGCTGGTGCTGAATTGATTGAATTGCATTAAAATAACCCAGATCAAGGACATTGAGATCAGGACTATTTGGAGGCTGGCAAACTAATTCAATTTGCAAACCCAAACGTTCTGCAGCTACGTTTAATTCATCTGCAACCTGTTCTATTGCACCATGCTCCAGGACACGATCTGTGGATCTTTCCAGCAGTGTTTGCAACACAGCACTACGTTCATTATTTGTCAATTCGTCCTTCTTGCATTTTCGTTTAGCATTTCTGCCAATTGACTTCTCTTCTCCCATCATCATCTCTTGCCAACGGGTGGTCTGAAAAAAAAAATACAATTTTAATGTGGTGAAAAAGTGATATAATTTGTGCTTCAAATTATTCTACCTGAATAAGCTAATATAAATACTTGAGGAACATCAATTAACACCTGTTAATGTAAACGGCAAACAATTCGACTAAGAATTAGTATATTCCACATGAGACTTCCGGCTATGGAACAACTATTTCGGGAGTAATAATAATAATAGCTGTCCACTCGCTTTCGAGGATACCCGTCTACTAGTTCTTTGTATAAAAAATAATAAAATTAAAAAAAAGCGTTAAGAAGTCATTGGATAATATCGCCTGAGGATATCGTAAGTTAACATTAAAAAAGAAAAATCTTCGTCGTTTCAAAATAAAAATGTAGTCATGATGGGTGAAAGGTGCTTCTTCTCCTTCGTGCGTTTTACTGTAAATGTTCTTATTCTCAAAATAGGAAATGTTGAAAAAAGGTAAGAGTAAAATTAAGGCTGTTACCTGGATATTTGAAACGAACATTAACAAACTCAATCGAACTCCCTTCGGATATTCCTTTTTCTGGTAACATTATGCCATACAGACGCAGACGCTCAAAAAACGCACACACCTATTATAAGCCTGAGAGCAGAGTAGTTTTCCTCGGACCAATAAGACTGTATATGCATAAAAACAAAATGTTCTGACATTTGGTGACGTGGGCTGCAAGAGTGGAATAATTTTCAGTACTTGATCATATCTATATCTATATGTTTCTCTATCTCTCTACCTCTTTCTCTTTCATATATTGTTGTGAGGGAGAATAATTCCTTACGAGTTTAGACGCGGCCATCGGACGAAAGACATAAAAATACCCCTACATCAAGAGGAGTTGATACAGAACCTACCCATTTCGACGCCTAAGAAATAGGAATTTTTGTATTCATATCTATGCTTATCCGGCTTAGGAGATTTACGCTGCCAAACATATGCGCCGATTCACTAAGTTTTCGTATTTTCCAGTGATATTCTGTGTCTATCTTCATCCCACAGTGGGTGTCAATAAAATGAGAACAACATTCCAAACGATGTAAATCGTGTAAGTTAATGTACAATATTAACACTATATGATGCTTATATCTTACAACGAACACTGGTGTCACATACTCAACCATGTTTAACCAAACAGTATCTCCAGACATTCTCCTGTGATAATCGTGGAAGTTTTATCCATGAATCTACAATTGCTGATTAAATTTTGGAACAGATCCAGGAAATTTTCTGATTAAGAGATATTTAATTTTATTAAGGCAGTAGCACGAAATATATGGAATATCGAAAGTAGTTATCTCCCTTGTATCATATCTACATAATAACTGATGCTAATTCTGTTTGTACAACCTTCTACCTAACGAGCTTGTGGAAATGGTTGCCAGAACAGATATTAAGAGAGATAGCGAAAAGAGAAAATTTACTAAAAGCTACAAAGGACAGGAAATTGTAAAGAGGCATAGTCATCCACATTCTAAAGACAGGGTACAAAGAAGAAGAAGAAGAAGAAGAAGAAGAAGAAGAAGAAGAAGAAGAAGAAGAGGAGGAAGAAGAACGAGAAAAAGAAGAAGAAGAAGCAGATGATGAAGAAGAAGAAGAAGCAGAAGAAGAAGAGGAAGAAGGAGAACGAGAAGAAGTAGAAGAAGAAGAAGAAGCAGAAGAAGAAGAGGAAGAAGGAGAACGAGAAGAAGTAGAAGAAGAAGAAGAAGAAGAAGAAACAGAAGAAGAAGAAGAAGAACGAGAAGAAGAAGATGAAGAAGAAAAGCAGCAGAAGAAGAAGAACGAGAAGAAGAAGAAGAAGCAGAAGCAGAAGAAGAACGAGAAGAAGAAGCAGAAGAAGAAGAAGAGGAACGAGAAGAAGAAGAAGAAGAGGAACGAGAAGAAGAAGAAGAAGAAGAATATGAAGCAGCAGAAGAAGAAGACTAAGAACGAGAAGAAGAAGCAGAATAATATGAAGCAGAAGAAGAAGAAGAAGATGATGAAGAACGAAAAGAAGAAGAAGCATAAGAAGATGAAGCAGAAGAAGAAGAAGAAGATGATGAAGAACGAAAAGAAGAAGAAGCATAAGAAGATGAAGCAGAAGAAGAAGAAGAAGATGATGAAGAACGAAAAGAAGAAGAAGCATAAGAAGATGAAGCAGAAGAAGAAGAAGAAGAAGAAGAAGAAGAAGAACGAGAAGAAGAAAAAGAAGAAGTAGAAGAAGTAGAAGAAGAAGAATATGAAGCAGAAGAAGAAGAAGAAGAAGAAGAAGAAGAAGAAGAAGAAGAACGAGAAGAAGAAGAAGAAGAACGAGAAGAAGAAGAAGAAGAAGCAGATGAATATGAAGAAGAAGAAGAAGAAGGAGAGACGAAGAAGAAGAAGAAGAAGAAGAAGAAGAAGAAGAAGAAGAAGAAGAAGAAGGAGAAGATGAAGAAGAAGAAGATGTGACAATGGTCTTAGTAGGACCGTCTGGTTATGGAATAATGGTTAACGTGCAAGTTCATTGTTAGGTCAATTTCTAAAAATGTTGGTTCACTCTGACGTGCGCGACAATTATTCTCTCCAGAATTTGTCTTACATATCTGTAACTTTCTATGCTTAGAATATTGCTGCCACCTATTGTCCGGTGCCCCTGCGATCTACATTGAGCTCCTTTATAAAATCCAAAGAAGAATCAGCAATATTATTAGTCCTAATCTGGAGTCTCGGCTTCAGTCCCTTTCCCACCGCCGTAAGGTTGCTTCTCTGTGTGTTTTCTATAAATGGTAAATGGTTTCTTTCATGGTAACTAGTTCGAATGAATTTTGAACATAACGCAATAGTAGACTGGAGACGAGGTCTCATGAATTTACAGATTAGCTGGCTAGATGTGACCGCAAATTCTACGCTAAATTCTCGCATTTCTCGGTCGTGTAACACTCTTCGGCTCCATTCTTCCAGCCAAATTTAATCTGTAAAAATTTGAATTCAATGACAAACACTATCTACTGTTCTCCCGAATATACGTTCCTCTTCATGCTCATTGTTAATGTTTCTGTTCTTAATTCTTCCACACCTTGTCTTACTGGTTTTACTGTCTTGCATGGGGCGAATCGATAAACAAAAAGTATGGTTAATAAATAATACAGAAATCTGTATATCACTACAAATACTATATGGCTGTAAAACAGTTCGTCCTCGGGGTCGTACACCTTACTACCAGTCAGGTTGTAGAAAAGTACCAACCTGTAAGCTGAAAGTGAATAAACACAGCCAATGATCAAGTCAGTTCGCCAAAAACGTGAAAACGGCTTAAATCATTAAGTTTATGGAAGAAAAACCCAGTAAATCACATCCTACACAGGAAACAATGGATAAACCTCTACTTCTGTTCAATAAACATGCAAGGTGTACGGACAGATTGGTAAGCGAACCCACTTACTCATATTAACCTGTTTACAGAACAGGGGTTAGGCGCTTTTATCGAGACACAATCTCCACGAAGCTGTTTGAACTAGGCTTTAGACACATCATTATCATCCTCCTCCTCTAAACTGTTTCGATTTAAGGTTATGCTTTAACATGTTCTACTATCTTCAGTAACATTGTATACTGATTGGACAACATTTTGCCAGCTTTCTCTGTCCTCTGCGAGTTTGCGGATTCATTGCAGATCTTCCTTGATTCTCCAAAGGAAAAGTAGGATATTTCTACTTTGTTCTTTGAATGTATCAGTTCAGCGGTGTATATTGTTCTTGCATGAACTCTGAACTTTTTAAACTCAGTCTTTTCAAAGTAAAACCCCATGGGTTTGTTTTCTGGGCATTCTGGATCCATTTGCAAAATAACCCGAATATTGTCTTTCACAGTACGCCATGTCTTAAATAAGTAGTTACGGTGTAACAGTAGCTGGAGCAGCTATTATCTACCCCACCAACATAGACCCCCTTCCAGGCAAACGGGGCCGGTGATAGAATATGAAAGCCTCTCTGATTCTAGGAATCGAAATCAAATGAATATTAACATGAAGTATGTCACTTGAATTTCATGTACCAGGTTCAACTTAAAGGTAATTAAAATTTGTAGTTTTAATTTTGTTTAATATAAGTCAACACATAAAGAGAACATTAAATAATTCCCCTCATTAATTTCTATTTTCATTAAAAAAAACCCTTCATGAAAAGAATTTATACCTTAAGGCATTACAAAGCAAAGTTAAATTCTGGGAAATGTTCATCTGACATAAAATATTAATCAATAATAGTCTATAAATATTTATCTAGAAATGAATGTATTTATTTATTTATTTAATCGATGCCAACAAATCGTCATTTGATTTATCAGTTATATATTATTAATAACAATAGCAATAAAGTAACCAATACGTAACAAAATAAAATAGTCTATATAAGACCAGTTTGATTGTTGTTGTTAAAACAAATTGAATAGTGGTTAATAGTAAATAAGCGGCACTACATATCATCATCTTTATTATTATAAAACTCTGTGAACGTTGCTTCTGTGTTTGCCAGAAGTCATATATAGAGAGTGAGTGAAAGAAAGATAGAGGCATCACTTCTGCCTATACCGTAGTGACATGTCAGACCGCAACAGACGTCTCTTTGTCTCAGCCCGTAATGAGTACAAGCGTGTGCTCTATGAAGCAAAGTTACGATTTGCTTATAGAATGAAACAACGTATTGCTTCTTGCAATTTCGGCTCCAAGGATTATTCGCGTCTCTGCAAGAGCGTACTTAACAGCAGCAAAACTTAAATACCTTCTTTGTTCAACAAATTTCATAAGGCTGAGTGCTTTGCACGGAAATTCTTTTCCAACTCAACGCGCGACTCATCTGGTGTACCCACACCCGACTTCCATGATAGCTATAATCTCCAACTGTTCAAATGTAAAGTCAATCGACATACCCATATATCTTGGCTTAATCCCTGCCCTTCTCTTCATCTTTTCCTCCATCACGCCTCTTTAATCTCTCTCCCACTCTGTAACCCCTTGCGTACTAGTGGCATCCCGCCTTGCTTGGGGTGAAATGCTTTATATATATATATATATATATATATATATATATATATATATATATATATATATATATATATATTGTGTAGGAAGGGGAAGAGAAGGAAATTGTGTGTTCGTCTCAGATGGTGAGATAATTTAACATCCGGATTGTGGATATAAATGGTTACAATTATCTTCGTTTTCTCCTCTCTCTCTCTCTCTCTTTCCACCTCTCTTTCTCTTTCCACCATTATCTCTTTCTACCTCTCTCTCTTTTCACTTCTCTCTTTTCACCTCTCTCTCTCTATTCCCCTCTTTCTCTCTCCATCTCTCTTTCCATCTCCCTCTCTTTCCACCTCTTTCTCTCTCCTTCTCTCTTTTTCAGTTTTCTCTTTCCATCTCTCTCCCCCTCTTTCCACCTCTCTGTCTCTCTCTTTTCAGTTCTCTCTTTCCACTTTTCTCTCTTTCCACCTCGTTCTCTCTTCCTCTCTCTTTTCAGTTTTCTCTTTCCATCTCTCTCTCTTTCCATCTCTTTCTCTCTCCTTCTCTCTTTTCAGTTTTCTCTTTCCATCTCTCTCTCTCTCTTTCCCCCTCTTTCTCTCTCCCTCTCTCTTTTCAGTTTTCTCTTTCCATCTCTCGCTCTCTCTCTCTTTCCACCTCTTTCTCTCTCCCTCTCTCTTTTCAGTTTTCTCTTTCCATCTCTCTCTCCCTCCCTCTTTCCACCTCTCTGTCTCTCTCTTTTCACTTCTCTCTGTCCACCGCTAAGATTTCGTGCGTCTTATTTATATTTCAGCTTCCTTTAAACGAACAATACTTTAAATATTTAAAAAATATTTTTTGCCACGTTTAAAAATATTTTCAAGTGAATATGATTTTAAAATGTTTTTTTGGCATATTAAAAATATATTTTTAAGTTAATGTGATTTTGATAATATTTTAAGTGAATAAGATTTTAAAACACGAGTTGTTTATGGAGTAAGTATTTTTTTTTATTTTCAACTTTCTTCAGACAGTATTTTAATAGCGAAATGTACTTCAATGATTTATACCCTGAACTGTCAGTGACCTCCACGGGTCACGGGAAGTTTAGTCATCATAAAAAATGAACGTTTTCTAAATAAAGGTTAAAAATATGACCTCAACATCATTCAAAATGTAACATTGCATAAACGAAGGCATTCAGTCTTAACAATAAATAAAATAGAAAATTCAATGTTTAAATAAATTAGCAAAGGTAATAATATATTAATAATACCCAATATGCATCCGTTTATCTTGCGAGATAAACCTAGCGGCCTGCGAGTCAAAATTCAGTTTTTTGGTGATGAAACTGCTGTGACCTCTGTGTGGTGCAGTATATGAAGGTCGTGCGCTGTCTAGAATACATGGCCCCACACTCGACCGTAAACAACAATATCCAAAGTAATACAAGACATTACATTTGGGTACGGCTTTGTTGCAACAACTGTCGGAAGGTTGTCTGTGTTGACAGCCAACGGCCTTCGGGGTTTCTACTTCAGGCTTTCTGTCTGTAATTACGGTCATAGTATTTACCGTTTTTTGAATCTGACCGCAAAGATTTCCTTCCCTTAGATGGACAGTCGCCTGGATTATCGCGCTTCATCTATTTGAAACAGCTGGTTATGAGGATCCAGTTTTCCAACTTCGACCATTCTCCGAATTGGAGCTGGACTTTGGAACATATGTAATATACGTATATGAATATAATATACATTACGAGATTTAGAAGCTCCAAAAAATTAACGGATTTTACGTATATAAAACATTAATTAAAGAAAATGACTAGAACGCGAAACAAATTACGAAATTTGATGAAGATGTGGGGATTCCATCAATGAGTTTGGTTTGCATCCTCTCTCCTGTCGTCGTAGTGACGGCCGCTTTCTATGACATACTGCAATAAACATCATCATCGGAAGAGGCTTGGATGCAGCTGGGTTCCCTTTCTAAATCGAACCCGTAGGCCTGGACCGTGGTGATGGAAAGCGATCTGATGGCATTATCATTTTCCCTTTTAAAATGGGGAAGTCGTTGATTGGGGATGCGACCTATACGGATACAATTTCGACCGGTAATTTGATCTGGTCCACGGTTGAGCCGGGGTCCGTCGCCCAGGACGCAGAGATAAAAAAAATAGTTAAATATTCTCCTTTTGTTGATAGATTTTTTTTTATTCCTGTGGCAGTGGAGACTTCAGGGGTTATTGGCCCTCGTTCGATGGCGTTCCTTCGGAGGATTGGCGCGATAGCGTCTCGATTAAGGGACGAGCCTAGCGAAACGGAGTGGCTCTTGCAGCGTGTCTCACTGGCGATGGTTCCGGGTAATGCTTTCTCCATCATTGCTGCTGGCAGAGGATAGCAAAAAAAAATTGTTTATAGTTACTTTTTTCAAACATCTTTTTCAATAAATAAATTTCTCATTTTAATTTATTCAAAATTTTCGATATTTGTGTTTTACATATATATATATATATATATATATATATATATATATATATATATATATGTGCGTGTGTTCGTGTGTGTGTATGTGTGTGTGTGTGTTTGTGTATGTGTGTGTTTATTTATATATTAATATAAAGTTTAAATATTCGTAATCAATTAATATTATAATAATTCATGATAAAAGCAATAATTGCTTGCGGCCATATCACTTTGAAGGACCGGTTCTCGCAAGACCACAAAAGTTAAGCAATGTCGAGCCTGATCAGTACCTATATGGGTACAGCTTAGGAATATCAGGCGATGTAAGCTTGTGTATTCGTGGGATTTAATGGCTGACAATTGGAAATCGAAGAGCCGTTTTCCAATTCCAGTCAAGTTTTTATATTCAATTACGCGCAAATAAACTTGGGAAAAGAATGAATCCACCTCTTCTCCACCCACAAACTATGGGTTAACTAGTAAGACTTTTATCAATAACTCCCCAAAATCTTAAAATATAAAATAATATTTTCTGGATTTAATTAAACTGGAAAGGGTTAATAAACCGTAAAAACACAAATCAATCATATAAGTTTTTTATCTATAATTCTCAGAATGTGAGTGTATATATATGTGTGTGTATATATGTATGTTTGTGTATATATGTATGTGTGTGTATATATATGTATGTGTGTGTATATATGTATTTTGTGTATATATGTATGTGTGTATATATATGTGTGTGTGTATATATGTGTGTGTGTTTATATATGTATGTGTATATATATATATGTGTGTGTGTATATATGTATGTGTGTGTATATATATGTGTGTGTGAATATGTGTGTGTGAATATATGTATTTTTGTGTGTATATATGTATGTGTGTATATATGTGTGTGTGTATATATATATGTGTGTGTTTATATATGTGTGTGCATATATGTTTGTGTGTATATATGTATGTGTATATATGTATGTGTGTATATATGTGTGTGTGTATATATGTATTTTTGTGTATATATGTATGTGTGTATATATATGTGTGTGTGTATATATGTGTGTGTATTTATATATGTATGTGTGTGTATATATATATATATGTGTGTGTGTATATATATGTATGTGTGTGTATATATATATGTATGTGTGTGTATATATATGTGTGTGTATATATGTGTGTGTGAATATATGTATTTTTGTGTGCATATATGTATGTGTGTATATATGTGTGTGTATATATGTATGTGTGTGTTTATATATATGTGTGTGTATATATGTTTGTATGTATATATGTATGTGTATATATGTATGTGTGTATATATATGTGTGCATATATGTGTGTGTGTATATATGTATTTTTGTGTATATATGTATGTGTGTGTATATGTGTGTGTGTATGTATGTGTGTGTATATATGTATGTGTGTGTATGTATGTATGTGTGCAAAACAGACTACTAATTTGTGTATTATTTTTTATTTTGGAGCTCTGGTCGAACATTATTATTTAATGGGGTCCTTTTCATGAGGATCGCAATTAACAGTGTGGAATTTTAATTCACAATGTCTGATTTCATTTTCATTTCCTCCTTTATGCATTATTTTTCAAAAGGTTTGATAATTTCTGTCTAAATTACTGGAATGAGCAGTTACCATTATCTACATTATTTACATTGGGCCTATTGGGCTCACTTTTGTGGTTGCTATCACAAGTTTCGGTCGTTGTACCCACCGGCCTTCATCAGATGTATATTGATCTGGGTAACCTACAGAGAATTCTGAACTGAACCATTTCTTTAATAGACGGGTGTGAACTGCTCTCGTTCCAATATCCATATGCAGGTATATCTCGTTTTGTTCTTTGTTTTTAGTACTGTTCAGTTATTGCTTACCCTGTTTATCCTGAGTTCAAGTACACATTGGCCCGACCCTACGATTGAACTAACGACGACTATTTTACCAAATTCACGAAATCATTTTTGATGTTTTTCATTTTTGTTTTCATTTTTTTTAGACTTTACTGCAGACGCAGTAGAAGTGTTTTTTCTTGGGCAAGATAGCCTGAAGGAGCCTAAACCAGTCCGGATTTGAATAAAGAGATTTTCCTAGACAGGTTGCCACCAAAGGCTATAAAACACAGTCTGTCCTCTTCTTCTCCCCCCCAGCTATGGGGGTGAGAAGAAGAGGATTCATATCTTTCCCAACGGTATGAGGAGTATCTAACGACTGTATAGCGTCATCTGTGTAGCGTCTGTTGTAATTAAATCTCTCGGATAATAAATAATTCCAGTAGATCTTTGAGCCGTCGTAGAATCATCTCGTTGTGCAGGTTAAATATATACGTAGAGTATTAAAACAACTTAAAACATCAAGTAATTTTTGTAAGGTTTGTAACGATTAAAAACTGAAAATACTTTTGATACAACAGAGCGGATTATTGTAGCACTAGGCGAGAAATATGAAATACTTAGCCAGAATGTTAGTAATGGATTGCAAGATCGGTTTGATAATTTTTTTCTTCCACTTCATGATGACCCCAACTTTTTCTCTAACATCATGCTTATGTGTCCGAAATGTTTAAAACGAAATCTGAACAGAAAATGATTATTTTATTTTATTTTTTATTTCGTGACCTACAGGGTCGTAGGGGCACCATGTCTACTGCTGCCACTGCAGAAGTGGTGTTTCTTGGAGAAGATAGCCTGACGGAGCCCAACCCTCTACAGGACGGTTTTGAATAAAGAGTTTTTCTTTTTCGAGACAGGTTGCCAACCAAGACTATAGAACCCAGTATATACACATTCCTGTTGTTTACCCATAGCTAGCGGTGGAGAATAAGAGGATTCATACCTTTCGCAAGTTTATTAGTACGTAAGTGAATGTAATGGATCCGACAGTAATTCGAACTGGGCTCTCCAATTCCTCGAACTGAGACGCTATCCATTACAACTTTTTTTACACTATTAACATTATTCAGACTATTGTCCTCATCTTTGCTGCCGTATTTATTACAACGTTTTGGCCGTTGTACGCTCTGGCCTTCTTCAGGTAGTTGGAATGTCGAACTGAACCCTTTATTTCGCTAACTGGGGTAGACTGTTCTAGTTCCACATGACATATATAATGGATGTCAGTTATCTGTTATCTTCTGTTAATTTCCCTCCCCAATTTCTCCACCGCCTTAACCAGGTATTGAACTCACACTCTTTTGTATCCTGTCACTGTATCTAACTAACGACTTTATCCACTGTACCTGGTTAATAATACAATGTTGTTTAAATAGAAATGGGTTGTATAGAAACCGACCACGACGAAAGCCATTTCACAAACCATGTCACATTGTTGCTCGGTTTAATTTTGCCAAAATTTTCTTGGATAAAGAAAATTGCTTTTGGGAACAAGTACTATGGAGTGATGAAACAAGAATTGAGCTTTTTGGACATTATGATGTAGCGAATACTTTACTCCCAAACAACACAGTGGCAACATTAAAACATGGAGGTGGCTCGATTATGTTTTGGGGTTGTTTAGCTCAAGGGGGTCTGGACAATTAATTGCAATAAGAGGAATAATGAAATCTGCAGACTATATCAAAATTCTAGATGAAAATCTACAAGTTCTCCACTGTCTTAACCGGGTATTGAACTCACACCCTTTGGGTCCTCTAACTGGATCCTTTAGCCATTGTGACATATTTCCTTGAAATATAGACAGGCACTTTTTTTATCATAGATAATTCATTTGATAGTTGTAGTTTGTTCGACAGGAATGATGTATTTTTGTATAATGCGCCTTAAAGCGAAATTATTCTATTTGCAATTTTTGTGTAGCTGATTACAATAATATATATTAATAGTTTTGCTATTATTGCATAGTTTTATCCGTATGACCAGAGCCCAAATTTAAGATAGCATTACATTTTACCGACCTCCAATCTCAATATACTTGTCGAGATCACAAATTTGATGCATAATTCTAATTTGTTAAAAAAGCGTTGCAAAGTGATGAAAGTCATGATAAAAATTACAAATATATTTTCGTTAATTTATTTATCTCAACGTTTTTTTCGCGCTTGACTTAATATTCCTGTTTGAAATTACAAGTAAAGAAAACTTCAAGGAGAAGAACTGCTATAATAATATAAGCAAAAATAAATAAAGATGAATAAATATATATAATAAATCATACGGAGAATCAGTGTACGAGAAAAACATTCTAAACTGTTAAGTTTACTATATGAAAAGTGAAATTCAGTCCAGTTTCCTGCAAGAAGAAAAACGATAACCTGATTACAAAATCTCCCCTGAGCACAGCACTTGGTTCGAGGTGTCATGGTGTTTTTAAACTATGTAGATTCTAGATAAAGTGATGTATCAAGTTCGTCTATCTTGTGCAAGTCACAAGTGACGAAGTCATGAATTTATGAGATGTAATTTTGGATAAAAACAAACAGAAGCTTATGTATGAACGAACATTCGACTGTTCAGAAGGGAAAATAATAAACGCGATCGATGGATGAAAAACTCCAGAGCACAAGCCGTCTCTAACTACTTTTGCGTCATTTCAAATGGTTACTTTCGAACAACGATGGGCGCGTAGCGTAGCAGACACTGGCGCGGGAATTGAGACTGGAAAGACGATTTCAAATTCCGGCTGATGCAGTTGCCTTAACTTTATGAAAATATCCTTGGCAATGTTTGCATCCGTCTCTTCTCCGTCCTGATATAAGTAAAAAAGGAGAGTAGAATGAGCTCTTTATTCTTGACAGAGAAATACACTAATAGAGAGAACACTTGGAATTCCAAAACATTTGTTTGATCCGTTTCCCGACCATCTGAAGCCGGGAGAATTTTCCGCAGATAAGTCAACTATCCGACGCGTCGATGCCGTGGATAGAGTATGCTTTCGAATCTGAAATTCTGTAATTTTTCGCGCAGTGTCCCAAACAGGGGCTCACCAGCTGGCTTGCTGCCATCGTCAGCCCGCCTCACGCGCACGAAACGCTGGTCGCGACGGCCGGCTACTATTGATGTTTCGCCCACACAGTATGTTGATGCACTTCCTACGCAGTATCTAGAGGTAGCTTTCGAATAGCAAATCTGGTAAATAGAAGCGAAATCGGTAATTTTTGCGCCCAGTATCGTAACGTAAAACGTACACACCAGCAAAATTGTCGCCGTCGTCAGGGTGCTCGGTTTGCCAGTGTCGCGGAGTCGACAACCAGGCCGAGGCGTCGGTGCACGCATGCACGCTTCCAGCCCACTATTTCTTTGTTCGCTTGCACTTTGTTCACTCTACACTTTGTCTCTCCAGTCTTGTTTAAGGGTAAGTCACCATTTGGAAGAGATGGAATCACAAATTTACACAACCCCAACTTTTAGATTCCTCATCGTACAATACACGCTAAGCACCAGC
>OZ038496.1:94107864-94122864 GCA_964036315.1 Acanthosepion esculentum | reverse complement strand
GGGTTAGGCATCTCATCTCGCATATTAATATTTAAGATAGGCAATATGGCTTTCGCTTCTCAAGGTCAACTACTAATATTTTTACAATTATTATGGAAAGAGTCTATGAAGCTTTAGATTAGAATGGTTAAGTCAGAGCTGCTTTTTTGGACATTTAGAAGTTATTTGACAAAGTCTATCATTAAAAGACGTCTTCACAGGTTTAAAGAATATATTATTTCTAGACGAATGTTTGACCTACTTCAGACATTCTTATCATATTTTGAAATGAAAACTGTCCACGCTTCTACATATTTAGCATTATTGTGCAAGTGTACTCCAGTGCTCTATCCTATAACTTATATATATATATATATATATATATATATATATGTATATATATATATATATATATATATATATATATATATATATATATATGTATATATATATATATATATATATATATATATATATATATATATATGTATATATATATATATATATATGTATATATATATATATATATATATATATATATATGTATATATATATATATATATATATATATGTATATATATATATATATATGTATATATATATATATATATATATATATATATATATATATATATATATATATTTATATATATATATCGCACATCTCAATTTAGCTCTTGAAAATATATTTTCAATTAAGCACTGTTGAACGACAAGCTAATTCTAAAAACAACAGTCACCTGCGTAAATGCGAAGCTCTTCCGTAAAATGAATGGAACACTTTGGCTGCTTGGCGTTTATTTACGTTTGTTAAAAATCAATACGCTCAATTTGGCTGTTTCGTTCTGTCGAGTGAAGATGGCTCAGTGGTAGTAGCTCTGACTGACATCAATTACAAACGAAAAATACCATAATATTTTCCCTTTCTATATAGTTATTTCTAAATATATCTAGTTAGATTGAGGTGGTGTTTATGTCTACATTTAAAATAAACTCGTAATGTTGGTTCAGTAATATATCCGGATCTTTATGTTTTATTATTAGGATCTTCTCTTTTATACACAAGTCGCATCTATCTCTGAAATTTATTGGAGTTCTGGCTCTCGAGATGATTCTCCATTTTACTTGTGGGGTTAAGCCGCTGATAGAGATGTTACCTTAATAATCATATGGGCTATAATATTAATATAAGCCCTGGTTAATCCTATGATTCCATTTTAAAAATGTATTTTAACTTCGATCTGCGTCTACCTTGTCGGCTCTTAAATGAAGATATTAAAAGTAATCAATTCTATGGAACGGTTGGTTGAAATGTGCAGGAAAAAGGAAATTGGTGTTGTCGTCATTGATGATTTTTTATGGTTATTGATGCGAAGATATATATATATATATATATATATATATATATATATATATATATATATATATGTATATATATATATGTTGAGGAAAAGTGGAAATATGTTACATCGATGCAACCAACCAAAAAGCTCACGAACGTAGGATGCTGGTAATTTTCGAGTTTTTTCGATCTAAACTAGCCGATTTCATTTAGATCCTCTTTCTTCCTGTTTCCATAATGTTTTTTTTTTTATTAGATATCCTACACTGAAGACCTGACGAGAATGGTGAAATTTGTTAAGAGACAGATCGCAAGTTTACCTTGCATGGCCTCGCAATCTAGGAATTTTCGGATTATTTTTGACTTAGGAAATTGTTTCCAGCTTTGAAAAGAGTATCATTTTTTTATCTCAGAATTGTGACCAGTCTCGTTATATTTAT
Organism: Acanthosepion esculentum; assembly: GCA_964036315.1. Classification (NCBI taxonomy): domain Eukaryota; kingdom Metazoa; phylum Mollusca; class Cephalopoda; order Sepiida; family Sepiidae; genus Acanthosepion; species Acanthosepion esculentum. Next base: position 94,121,103 of record OZ038496.1, on the reverse strand, counting down.
ACAGGTTGATCGATGAATTGTCGTCCAAATCACACACATATGAAAATAATACTTACATCACATTTTAACAGATATATTTACCAGAATAAGACAAACATATCTTGAAATACACTAAGAGTAAAGTTATTCAATAAAATCGACATTTGTCCTGTCCTCAGATTGGAATATTCGTATCAATAAATGTTCTATTTCGTATAACGAAATTCTTTTGAATGAACGCGTTGCATTGTATTTTTCTGTTTTATCATTTACTTCCCCAATATAATAAATGTGTGCTTAGTGCGAGAAGACAGTAAAGAAACATTTTCGGTTTTTCTCTCTAAAGATAGAAAAATATTGTTCCACTTGTAAACCTGTCATATTACATATGTCTTTGTTTAAAGAGTATTTTCTCTCCGAATTTTGAATTGTTGAAATATATGAATTACTCTTTTGCATGGATTTAAAAATGCAAACACGTTTATTTTATTTTCTTTTACAGGCTCATTAGTATGTGCAATGTCCAATGTATTGATGGTTTACAAGGGAAAGAAGAAATTCCTTCCATTGGTTCCGTGTAGAATAGAAGAAAATTCGCAGTCGAAAACTCTGCAGTCGACAAACCGAAAGACCCGCATGCGCAAATTAAAAATATAAAATTGCGACAATTTAGACATCGCAAACTATACAGCATTATACATACATACATATATATATATATATATATATATATATATATATATATATATATATATATATATATATGACGCTTACATATATATATATATATGTACATATATATATATATAATTATAAATACATAAACAAACAATATATATATATATATATATATATGTATACACATATAAATATAAAAGTGAACATAGAGGTCAACACTTAGAAGCAACAGTCTGTTTCATGCTACATGCATTCCTCGGACCTGTAACGTCTAAGTGTTGACTTCTATGTGCAACTTTATATTTATATGCACCCTATCTCTGATATTGAGCACTTTATCCCATAAATATAGCACATCTTAAGACGATATTTCTACATATATATAAATATATATATATATATATATATATATATATATATATACATATATATATATACATATATATATATATATATATATATATATATATATATATATATATATATATATAGTAGGATTTATGCCCTATTTTTCCATTCTCCTTTTGCTACCTCTACAAATGAGGTTTGTTGACTCGTTAAGCGAGCATGAAGCATTATCTGACAATTTTGGCCCAGGAGCTTAGTTCTTAGTGAGAACGAGACTGACTGTTGAAAATAGGTTGTAACTTTGTAATTAAGCTTCATCGTGAATCTATATTTAACAATTTTTTGTTTTTAGCGATGAAGGACTTTATGTTGCATTAATCTTTGAAATACTGCAGTGTCTGATTAATTTGCCACTTGCATTGTCAACATTTGCATATCGAGTACTGTCTTTATAGAATATATAAAACTGTCAACAATCTATGACAGATATTTATATATATATATATATATATATATATATATATATATATATATATATATTGTTACTCGTTTAGAAAACTTTAGGTATTCCGGCTTGTAGTAGATGAAACCAATACCTAAAGGGAAATAACGGATAAAAAATGAAAAGGAAATTGAGACAAAAACTATCGTCCAGACTCCAAGCTCAGATTCCAAAGAAAAAAACTCCAAAGGATTAAAAGCTATTACGTAAAGTAGAGAAAACCTAATATAAAATTAAAGAGCTAGGTAAACCTACCTAGGTTTCACCTAAACGGATCATCAGAGTAAATGGATAATGGAAAAATAGGACATAAATCCTTACACCAAACTAGCCTACCATTATATATATATATATATATATATATATATATATATATATATATATATATATATATATATATAAAAGTGAACATAGAAGTCAACACTTAGAAGCGACAGTCTGTTTCATGCTAGATGCAATCGTCGGGCCATGAGTGCTGTTCTGTGGTGAGTATGTGTGTGTTGCTGGGAATCCGCTATCTTTTAGAGCTGTTTCGTAGTCTTTCTTAGCTTTGTTAAATATAGATTCATTGAAGGAATTGTCGGAAAGCCTGCGGTTAATCGAACACAAAAAAGGCCACCAGGAAAAGAAATGTCATATGGTTTCAACCCACCCACAGCAAAAACGTAAAAACAAACGTAGGAAAAATATTCTTCAAACTTTTACACAAACACTTCCCGGAATCAATCACCCTACACAAAATATTCAACAAAAAAAGTAAAGATCAGTTACAGTTGCATCGAGAACATGGCACAAATAATAAAAAAGCACAACAGGAAAATTATTAACAAACCACACGAACAAATTAAACACACGTGCAACTGCAGAATAAAAAACGAATGTCCCTTAAACCGTAATTGTTTACAAAACAACGTAATCAACGAAGCCACGATAAAATCACCAGATAATGAAGAAAAAAGTATACATAGGAGTAACTGAAGGACCCTGGAAACAAATAAATTATGTACACAAAACATCTTTCACAAATAGTAAATATGCGAACAGCACAATGCTTTCTAAGTATATCTGGGAAATAAAAAACAAAACGCACACCACACCAAAAATATCTTGGAAAATAAGGAAAAAATCATCAGCCTACAACAACCTATCAAAAATTTGCAAACTTTGCTTGGAGGAAAAATAGCTAAAACCAATACAAATTATTAAATAAAAGATCCGAGCTAATCTCAAAATGCAGACATAAAAACAAATTTTTACTAAGTTAAAAATCGAAAACTGAAAAAATAAATACATAAACAAACAAAATGACAATAAAATAAGCAAAATGAATTAATCCAAACAAATTACCAAATCACACCTGTTAGAATAGACGAAATAGAATAATAAATAAGGAACAAAATCAATAAAGTAAATAATAAACAAAATATTAGACTATAAAAAATCAAAACAAAAAGTCGGACGAAAAATAGCTATAACTGTTATATAACGATAAAAAAATGAATAAAATATAATATACTGCGTTACTTAAAAATCGAAAACCAAAAAGAGAAAATATACAGTTTAATAAATAATTAACCACAAGTATAATAAATTGATCTAAATACATCCAAATATATAATAAACTAACAACCGATACCAATAAACTAGCCGCTTAGAAAAAAACAAATAAAGATAATCAATCCAAATAAATAAATTAAAAACTGTTCCCTCCAAAATAATAGTCAGAACAAACCACAAAAATCAACCCCAAAATTCAACAAATAGCTTTATCTTCCCAAACAAAAACAAAACTGTTAAATAAGCTATATAAACAAATTTTTATTACATTAATAAAAACACCGATCAAAATGAAATTAATAAATAAATAATATATATGTTAAAAAATAAAAATAAAAATAAATTAAAACAAGCAAAATAATTTGACCCAAATAAATAAATAAACGACTTCCGATAAAATAGCTGCCATAATAGACTACCCACAATAAGCTATATATACAAATTTTTACTACGTTAATAAAAACACCGATCAAAATAAAATAAATAAATAAATAAAAATAAAATAAATATAAAGGATAAAAACAAAAATTAAATTAAATAAAAACAAGCAAAATAATTTGACACCAATAAATAAATAAACAAATAAACGACTTCCGGTAAAATATTTACCAAAAATGATTACCCACAATGCACCACTGACCCGTATATATAAATAGCCGAGAAAAATTACAGCAGTCGTGGCCCGACGATTGCATCTACCATGAAACAGACTGTTGCCTCTAAGTTGCATCTATGTTCACTTTTATATTTACACACGCTCTATCTCTGATATTGAGCACTTTATCCCATAAATATAGCACACTTTAAGACTATATTTCTTCATATATATATATATATATATATATATATATATATATATATATATATATATATATATATGAGATAATGCTATATAGTTTGCCTCTTTGGGAAACAACTAGAGGACTTTATCAATGCGGAATTGCTTCATCATCTCTCATCACAGGGCCTTTTCTCAGACAAGCAATACGGCTTTCATCTCTTTCCAGGTCAACTGTTGATGTACTGACAGCAAAAAAGTCTATCAGGCTCTAGATAAAAACCGTGAAACTCGGGCTGTAGCATTGAACATCTCGAAATAGTTTCGCAGTGTCTGGCATTCAGGTTTTCTACCACAAGCTGAAAGTTACAGAGTTATTTTTGAGCTGATCCAGCCGTTCATGTGAAATCATATAATGAAAGTTCTCCTGAAAGGCCAGTCGTCTAGATCCTTTCGTACTTACGCCGGTGTCCATCAGTGCCCCATCCTTAGTCCTATGCTGTTTTTAATCTTCATTAACAACCTTCTCGATGACATCAACTCTCAACTTCGTATCTACGCTGACGACACGACTATTTACTCCTGGCTCCATAGTAAGGCTGATCAGTCTAATAAGGTCAAAATGGCACCTGATGTGAAAATAGATCTCAAGACAGTCGTTAACTGGGACAAAAGATGGCTTGTCAAGGTTAACGCCTCCAAAACTAAATTTTCTCCATTACTCATCTGCGATACGCCTGTCTTTCATTGGCATGGCTGATGCTAATCTCCAGAAAAAGTGTCCCATTGCGTCTTCTCGGGCTAACGTTCTTAGCTGGCATGAAGTGAAAAGACTTTATTGTTAGGCCAAATGCTAAAAATGTCAGTTCAATCTTTTTTTGATTCCTTTCGAATACTCGTCGCCACATTTGTGATGCTAGACGGTTTCGCTTGTCACTTTAGCTACATCAAGCGAAAGATCGTTATCACTTCCAAAATGCTCGTTATATTCGAGACTTGGTAGAGGCCAGTATTAATATAACGCCTCCCAATAATATCCAAACTAGTAGTATTTGTTCAAGTAGTAATCACCAAATAGTATAATGATCAGAGGAGAATCGTAATCCGTATAGTAGTAGAGTAGAGAGAGTGAACGTGTAGCAGTAGTGGATAGACAAGAAGAGTGAACAGTTAGTTGCCATGCTACTTCGAATTTATTCACTTCCTTTATGATCATGTGATTTACTTAATAATAGAAACGCCCGTGTTACTCACTGGCGATCTAGTTTCAAATCATAGTGTCGACAACGGAACAAGAACTGAACAATTTTTTCTCTACGAATATCTGTTTCATGTCTATATGATTTGATGTAGCCGTGACTTCTCTGCTAACAGTTTCTTTTCTCGCATTTCTCGCTTGTGGAACTCCCTTCCGGCTTCATGCTTTCCAGCCAGTTTTAATCTGACAAAATGTCATTCTTTTCTCTTTCTACTCATTACTAATGTTTCTGTTCGTAATTCTTCCACACGCTGTAACACCTTGCAACTTAGTGGCAGATCTGACTTGTATGAGGTGATACTGATATATATATATATATATATATATATATATATATATATATATATATATATATTAATAAAATTATTGTTAATCTGTATGGAATTTCCAAGATATATTTCAGTTGAGAGCTCTATGTCAAAAGACAGAACAAAAATTATATAATAGCAAACACTTAAAAAACCATAGGTGATATTTTATTTCATTGAAGGCAATAAAACACAACTTCGAATCTTCAGACCCGTGAACCAAAAGAAAATGGAAAAAATACTATATATATATATATGTGTGTGTGTGTGTGTGTGCGTGTGTGAAGAGAGAGAGAGAGCGTAAGAGAGAGGGAGAGAGAGTCAGTGAAAGATTGTTAACACCATTTTAATTCAACTCATATACATTAGCAAATAGAAAAATGTTTATTTTGAATTACGATAGATATAAGCAAATGAACAAACAGTGATAGAAAGTCACATGAGACAGACGATGATAGTCTGCGATTTGATTTATGCTCTGCTTAGCAACCAATGAATGAAAATACGAACATATTTTCTAATGATTCTCATCTTTCTGGTTAAAATCTTAATTTTGTATTGATATCTCAAATCATATTTAAGGTTTCATAGGTTTACATGAAATTAAAACTGTGGAAACTAATTCCCCAATTACATTACCACATCGAAAATGGAAACTATTTTTATCCGAAGTCATGGAATTTAAAAGTAATCTTCAGATAATTATAGACAAAATCATTAATTTGTTCTATCTAAAATAGAACTTTATAACTTAAATCAATTCAATATCGGCTGACGAAATATATATTGGGAAATTAGGTTTTCTTCCATCTTCTTACTCAGGCAGTTAACAGGATATTGATTCAAGACAAGTTAAGTATAGTGATGCATATAATGACTGGTTTTACTTTATTAGATGAAGAGGTATAGCGCCAGAAATGATGTTATCCTGTGTTTTCTAATATCGCCAGTGTATTATGCAAAACCATGTCATGCGGTATGACAGGAAAACCTGCTTGAACTTCCATGTAAACACGAATTATAAGGGAAATAAATGGAGATAATCTGTAATAATGATTACAACAAACCAGATGAATGTGGATAGGAAACCACTTACAGAAAAAAACAAAGAGGTTTAAAAATGCCTAAACGGGAACATTTGGTTAGAAGACAAAGAGTTCTTAATTCCAATATAATGTCTGTCCTCCCATACGAAGAGAGAACTTGTTGTTCTAGAGACGGATGCTGAGAATAACCTGGCCGGTGCATGTAAGCAATGAAGAAGAATAAAAAGGATTATATTTAAAATCAGAAAGAGAGACTTAAAATTTCAAGGAAACATAATAAGAAAAGAAAGCCTGAAAAATTCAACACCCACAGGACATATTGAAGGCAAGAGTTACAGTGAAACAGCAAGCATGATAGCTCAGGAACTTGTTTAAAGTGTTTATTTTTAATCCCATAGGCATTGGACACTGTTGGTTTTTGAAAGAGTAGTGCCTGTTTAATTGTGCAGGTCTTGTATTAGGAGGATTTGTTTGAGGCAATTTCCCTTAGAATTTTCTATATAAAGACTGAGCCCTAGAGCCTTGGGTGCCAAGCGGTCTAGGAGAAGGACAATTCTGAATTAAAAATGTACGGAGGGTTGCCTGTGGACTTTGTGACCTACTGTGCACCAATTCTCTTTATTCGGCTCTCCCATAAACTCTGGTTCGTTCTGTACAAGACTTTACCAATATAATCAGATGATATGCTCGGGTAATCTAACTTTCGGTTCAAGGAAATGAGGTGCCTGAAAAATGTCAAAATGGCGGGTGAGTTCAGCATATATATAATATATATATACATGTAAATTCGACCTTGCCAACCGAACGATCCTCTGTGGCCGAATCGTTTAAAAGGCACGTCAGGCTATATGACGGTTCCGTATCGGATACAGGTTCGAATCCTGTCGGAGAACGAATATTCTCTACTTAAATATTTGTATCTATAAAAAGAATGTTAAACATAAAAATGTCTTAAAATAATTGTCGGACTTTGTCCATTTCATAATGTGTGACGTCATTTGTTTACATTTGATACGCCTTGAGCAGTTATGAATGAACGTGAGAGACTCATGGAAGATTGAAGTTTATAAGCAGTAAATTCGACCTTGCCAACTGAACGATCGGTTAAGGCATGTCAGGCTATATGACGGTTCCGTATAGGATACAGGTTCGAATCCTGTCGGAGGACAAATATTTTCTATGAAAATTTCTCGGACATTCAGGCCGCTAAATATTGTTTAATTAAACAGAGCATTTACTTAAATATTTTCATGTACAAAATGAATGTTAAACATAACAATGTCTTATATATATATATATATATATATATATATATATATATATATATATATATATATATATATATATATATATATATATATATTCCTCATTTTTCGTTGGGTGCTGGTTTGTTCTACTTCAAGTCGAAATACCCAATGTTTTTCCAAGCCAGTACCACCATTTATATATATATATATATATATATATATATATATATATATATATATATATATATATATATATATAAAAGTGAACATTGAAGTCAACACTTAGAGGTGACAGTCTGTTTCATGCTACATGAAATCGTCAGGCCACGAATTCTATGAACTGAAATTTATTTGGAACTGACTGGATGCAGAAATTTTACCTCTCTGATTTACCGATAAATACGTTCTGCCAAAAATTGGAAAGGTTATCGTCCGAGGTAGAGAAATTGATGGAGAAATTAAAGGAGAGTTTCCCCGACGTATTTTCAGCCGGCCTCGGGAGGTGTAAGAAAATGGCGGCCAAAATAGAACTAAAAGAAAATGTACAACCCATTTTCAAGAAGAAAAGAAATGTACCTTTCGCATCATTAGAAAAAATAGACGAAGAGTTGGATAGACTCGTGAAAACCGGTATATTGACAAAGGTGGAATATATTAAATGGGCCGCACCTACGGTTTATATGAAAAAGGAATCGGCTGAGATACGAGTATGCGCTGATTTCTCGACGGGATTGAATGCAGTGATTAAGGATTATCACTATACTCTCCCTAGTCCAGAGGAAGTTTTCACAAAGTTGAACGGAGGAAATTTTTTCTCAAAGATAGACTTGAGCAAAGCATACCTACAAGTACCAGCAGATGAGGAAAGCTCGAAGTTGTTGTGTATAAACACACATAAAGGATTATATAAGTTCCAGAGATTACCATTCGGGATCAAGGTCGCGCCGGCGATATTCCAGCAAATAATGGACACTATGTTAGGCGGACTGGATTTCACGATAGCATACCTTGATGACATCCTGATAAATAGCAAAAATATTGAACAACACTGGGAACACGTTCAAGTGGTTTTCAGGCAGATACAAAATTACGGTTTTAAGGTAAAGGAAAATAAATGTGACTTCTTTATGAAGGAGATACAATATCTGAGCCATATTATTGACGAAGAAGGAAGAAGACCAGGCCCAGAAAGAGCCACGGCAATAAAAAAAATGCCGGCTCCAAAATATTTAGCCGAGTTACAAAGCTTCTCGGGCTTAGTAAATTATTATCAAGAATTTATTCCTAACATGCACAAATTACGAGTACCCCTAAACGAACTGTTGAAGAAGGAAAAACTTTGGGTATGGTCATATGAATGTCAGAAAACATTCGACAAAATCATTAAGACTCTGACAGCAGATTTATTTTTAGCGCATTATGACCCCAAATTGGAAATAATAGTCACGAGTGACGCGAGTGACTATGGAGTTGAGGCATGTATACTTCATAAAATACTGGAAGGGACACTAAAACCCATCGCGCATGCGACAAGAAATTTTTCCAGCCGAACAAAATTATTCGCAAATCGAAAAAGAAATGCTGGGGATTATTTTTGCGGCTACGAGATTACACAGATATATTTACGGTAGATTTTCACTTTACAGACGGACCACTAGCCGCTATTGACAATATTTGGATCAAAGAAAGGTCTATCTGTATACACTGCTAATAGATTGCTAAGATGGGGACAATTTTATTAAACTATAACTTTAAATTGAAGTATCTTCCATCAAACAAAATCGGGCATGCAGATGGTCTTTCGAGACTAATACCAAAGAAAACGGAGCCATTAGAAGATTCCGTACTAGCAGCTCTACGATATGAGGAATATATTAGAGCATTATGTAGTACAATTCGAGACCTCCTCGTCACATTACAGGAAATAAGAAACGAAGCAGTGAATGAAAAATTGTAGGAAAAGTTAAGCATATATCAGACAGTTTTTCGTTATGTGATAATGTTCTACTATATAATGAAAGAGTAGTAACATCGAAAACGCTACAAAGGCGAATCCTCAGGGATTTTCACATGGGCCACCCAGGAAAGAACAGGATGAAATCCTTAATGCGAAGTTACGTGTACTGGCCCAACATAGATCAAGATATTATACAAATGGTGGAAAAAATGCAAGGGCTGTTCCTTAGCAGCCAAGGCACCGCCGATCACTCATAAGCCATGGCCTAAGACAGATCGATCGTGGTCGAGAATCCATGTAGATTTCGCAGGTCCATTAGAGGGTTTCTACTACTTGATTGTAGTAGACAGTTACAACAAATGGTCAGAAGTATTTTGTTGTAGAAAACCTACTTCTGAGACTACGATAAATTCCCTTCACCAGCTGTTTGCTCGTTTCGGAGTGGTTGATTGTTTAGTCACCGATAATGGGACACATTTTACATCTGCGAATTTTCAAGAATTTTGTGAAACTGTCCAGGTGAAACACATCAAAACCCCGCCATATCACCCAAGATCAAACGGGCAAGCGGAGAGGTTTGTAGATACAGTAAAAAGAGGACTAAGAAAAGCTTATGGCGTAACAACAGAAAAGGTTTTACAACAATTCTTGAAAGTGTATAGAATTACATCGAATAGTAATACGCCATCGGCATTATCGTCGGCGGAAGTAATGTTCGCCCGAAAAATTAGATCGGTATTCGACAAATTACTGCCAAAACAGACAAAGCAATGATCAACCTCGTTTGTACCAAAAAGAAAATTTAACCCAGGGGAGAAAGTTTTTATTTTAAAATGTTCAAAAACAACACATCCTATTGGGAGCCAGGTACAATAGAGAAACGAATCGGGAACGTGATTTACATAATTCATGGTCCGAAGTTCTCGCATAAAAGACACTTAAATCAGATCAGAAAGAGGCTGTTAGAGGATTCTAACGGTCTACCTCAGGAAGAGGAGGAAGTAATGGATACAATATTTGACACATTCAATAGGCAATGGCCTCAAGCAATTTCAGAACCCCGGAAATCAAGCAGATAAAGAAAATTTACAGAGCCTTTGATGATTAATCCGAAGAGGAAAAAATATTAATGACCCCTGCGAGGTAAAAGCTTAGGAGGGGGGTGTTATGGGTCCTTACCTATAAATACAGAATGAACTCTTCCTAACACTATGTATACTACGCCTCTCAAGAGAGAGGGACGAATCGAGTCGAGCCGATAGTAGTTCACTCCAAACAAGACTGACAATCATACTAACACCTTCCACAACTTGTATTATTATTCTGTGTAATATAACTTCGTTATTTCTACTCTTGTGTTCGTGTTGTTCTTCCTTGGTCCTAACCTGGACCATAACACTTCCCATTGTTGTGTCAAATATCCCATCTTTCTTTATCTATGCTTCTTCATGGTGAAATAATAATGATTTACGGGGGTGCTTAATGATGTCGATTTCGTTTGGTTTTATTATTATTTATTCCTGAGCTAATTGATGGCCTTATCTAACATGCGTTCTGTTATAGATCGGTAAAATTCTTTTATGTCTAATTGTAGGAATTGGCAATTTTGTTTGTTTTTTATGCTGTGGAACCAGTCAATAGTTGTTTTTGTGTTTTTCCACTGGTTTACTCCTAACTTCTTCCTAATTTCAGAATTAATTCTTTCTAGTGTCGTTTTACTTATTTTACCTAGTTCGATTTTGGCTAGGTTTATGAGTCTGCATGCAGGGTTGGTTTTGAAATTTTCTTTGTTGTCTTTCAGTGTGATAAAGGCTTGCGCCTTAGTGATGCAACTTATTCGGTCATCTAGGTCTAATTTTGGGGCGATTGATTTAGCTTCCTTATTGATATCGTGTTATATTGTTTTTTATGCCTTTTTGTATGTTTTGGTTATGTTGTTTTTGAGTAATGTATTCTGCTTAGGAGGGCTTAGTTTCCATAACTTTCTTGTTTTGTCAACTGCGATAAATACATTTGCTGAATTGTTTATTTTAGTTATATCACACGCCCTATCTCTGATATTGAGCACTTTATCCCATAAATATAGCACATCTTAAGACTATATTTCTTCATATTCTGCTCCTGATAAACAGTAGATCACTTTCGCTACATTTATAACACAGTATGGACATAGAAAAAATTAGCCTCGATTACTCCCTAAAAATCATACCCATCTCATCCCCTTCCATATATAAGCTAAAATTAATTGAAAAAACAGAACGTTTCACAAAAAGAATGAGATGGAAAGCCCACATTTTAAACCAGGACCATCACAATAAAAATACACTCAAGGAAAAATACGGCTTCAAAACAAACAAAATGTCCCTCGCAACAAAAAGAAATAGATGACTTCGAGAAAGACTTCACTGACCTATTTAGAAACATAAAATTCCATAAAAAACAAGATGCATTTAAAAAAAATCTAAAAGAAGATATAACTGTATATATACTACACTTCAAAAGTTTGAAGCCACCGCTAAAATTTTTATATTAAGAACTTTAAAGAAGAGGGAGGGAAATGAAAGAGCACTTAGAATCATTGAAAAAGAATCGAATCAATTATGTAAGTTATACTTTGAGAAAATTTTGCAATGAATGCCATGAATTTATGCTGCAGTAATCAAGGCCAAAGGAGGAAATTTTAACGAGAAGAAAATTTAAACATAACATACTTTTTTCTTTCTCTCATAATAAAATTTCAAATAGAATATGATGTCTCACTTTTTCCTAACCATGTATAATAATTTTCTCTTATTTAAAGTAAAAAATCTACTTTTTGGACCAAATTGAAAATAAAAAAAAATATACCAGGTGTCACCTCAAACTTTTGAATTGTAGTTTATATAAACAAACAACTGTTAAAGTAAAAAATTATAATTGCAACACAAAATTGTAATTGCAAAATGGTTACTGATATATTAGTTTTATAAGTTCCAGAAATTCATACACAGATGTTCTCAAGGGCACATGGCCTAGAGGATAAATGCGTTCGTTAGATCCAGTTGTGAGTTCAATACTAGGCTACAGCAGTAGTGGACCAAAACTTGAAGAGTTGAGTTAAAGGGAAATAACTGAGATAATCTGGAAGAGGCATGGCACGTGGAACTAGAACAATCTACCCCGGTGGATGAAATAAATGGTTCGGTTCGAAATTCCAATCACTTTAAGGAGGCCGGAGCGTACAACGGCGGAAACGTTTTGAATATTGTGTAACGTTGTGAATATGAGGATAACAGTCCGAATAATGTAAAGAATATAAGGAATCTTAGTATATCACCGCAGAGATATAGGCAGTAATTGTCACAGTTTCTTAAACAAAGGCAACATTAAGTGATGCACCTAGAATTAGGAATATTTCTTATCGTTGTTTCCATTAATGTCAACTGCGTAAAATTGTCCCAACTCCTTTTTGGGAATGAAAGATGATGATTTCCACCAGAGCTTGCATCCTTCTAGTATCTTCAATCAATTCGCAATCAAAGACAATAAGTTTAGCCACATCACCAGAAGTCAGACAGGGCGATACTATCTCGACATAGCAT
>OZ038496.1:94065364-94100364 GCA_964036315.1 Acanthosepion esculentum | reverse complement strand
AACTAAAAGTACAAAGTTTGAAGTGCCTGCATGTAAAATATTTCAAATCAAGATTTATATTTAAATTTTTTGTTGTTGATATTTTCAAAATTGGGAAAGATATAACCATGGTTAGTAGTGGTGTAACTTTAATTGATGGTTACTGTTCTAGGGTTAATTATAAGTTAGTGATGAACAATTTAGTCAATTAATTCCTTCATCACTAACGTTCTTCTAATCGATTTGTCTAATTAATTACTCTGATGATTCATTATTCTAGAATGCAGTCTTATTTATTCAAGTCTTTCTTGCGAGGGGTTCAGATACTTTTGTCTACTAATTTATCGTCTTGCTTCAATTTGGTCCGGAGATAGGCTTTGTCGTCGCCTTCTTTGTTGTTCTGTTGCTAATCGTTTTCTTTCGAGTCATTGTTATATTAAGCAGGATTTTTTTTTAATATGAAAACATAACGACACTGAAGAGGAATGGATAATGCCTATAGTAATATAAGATAATGACAGTCTGAAAAAAAACACATAAAAGATGAATTTCGGTGTACACACAAGCACACATCTCTCTGTCACTGTCTCTGTCTCTTCTGTTTCTCTCTCTCTCTCTCTCTATATATATATATATATATATATATATATAAAAGTAGGAGGTGAACAGTACTCAGCAAAATCAAAACCTAGATTCCGGAATACGAGTAAGCATAAATTCTTTGTCTGGCCAAGATCGCACGCATGCGTGTGATAAAATATAGTTCATAAGATATACTGTATATATGGTAGAAATGTTTCTAATATCAGGGACAGGGCTTATGTAAATATAAGCGGTTTGGAAAAATGGATAATCACCGGATGGCTTTTTAAAAAGTTTTTTCATGCTTAATATTAGTTCTGACGACTAGTTAAAGCCCAAAACTGACATATATATATATATATATATATATATATATATATATATATATATACAGAAATATAGTCTTAAAGTGTGCTATATTTATGGGGTAAAGTGCTCAATATCAGAGATAGAGCGTGTGTAAATATAAAAGTGGACATGGAAGTCAGCACTTAGAGGCGACAGTCTGTTTCATGCTAGTGCAATCGTCAGGCCTGACGATTGCACTAGCATGAAACAGACTGTCGCCTCTAAGTGCTGACTTCCATGTCCACTTTTATATTTTTATATATATATATATATATATATATATATATATATATATATATCCATATCCACATAATGTATATATATATATATATATATATTGAACGATAAAAATTATTAAAAAATGAATAAAAATCTTCAGACATACTGGGTTGTAGATTAATATTCTTACGTTTTTATTATTATTATTTCATTTAGATTCCTCGACTAGTTTCGGCCAACATGGCCATCATCAGGAGAAAAAAATGTTTCTTCTTGTTGGTAGCAGTAAACTACAGAAATGAATGTCTTGATGGAGAAAATGAACTTTTGTCTGTAGTTTACATTTGTTTCTTTATTTGTTTTTTTTTAATCTTTTTACATGAGTTTATTAACATTCCTTGTGTTGGTCAAACAGTCTCTTTTAAGTTGTCATTTGAGATAAGAGCTGGATGGATTCATGTTAGTTTGAATTCCCTCGGTCAGTTCAGCAGTTTTATTGGTACCTGGAGAGGGGATGGTAAATGTGTGTGTGTATTATTTAGTTTAGTGTGTGTTATTTAGTTATTTAGTCTCTGGTATGTGTGTGTGTGTGTGTGTGTGTGTTATTTAGTTTTTACGGAGTGAGTGAGTATGATATGTGTTAGCTTGTATATTTCTATGGGTGTGTGTTATCATTTGGCTCATTAGGAAAGTGAGTGAGTATGATGTGTGTAAATGTGTGTATATATATATATATATATATATATATATATATATATGGTGGTGGAAACTTCCGTCGTATTCAAGGTATGAGGGTCAAGCAGCTCAATTCCTAGAAACCGTCAGCCCAGGCACCAGCACATGTAATTTGATTTTAGTGGTCAACGCTTTGTGCAGAACCAGCCACACTTTTCGAAGGGCCGAATAGAGAGACCCTGTGAACTTCGTGCCACAAGGTCCCCAAACGATCCTCCGCAGGTTTTGAATTGAGTTGTCCTTCTCCTAGACCAGTTGCCATCCAAGGCTATAGAACCCCAATAACTGGAGGGAGAAGAATTAATAGGATTAATACCTTTTCCAAGGGTATCAGCACGAATTAGTGAATGTAATGGATTCGATTGGAATTCGAACTCTGCTCTCCGTTTCGTCAATCAGAGCTGCTATCCACTACTCTACCGTGCAGCGGAGACTACGTGGCCCTGTCTTATAGAAAGAACACAGTAGACGTTCTGATTACCTCCATATAGCAGAATTCATCTAACAACTGCAGGAGAAATTCATGAAAGAGCCAGGCAAGGAAATGAGGGTTTTGAAATAAGTGTTACAATTTTCATTTGGAGTTGGATTGATTGAGGATTAAAGGCATAGAATAAAACCACCTGAACAAGGTGAAACATCTTTTTGAACCAGGGACAATACGCTCTTCTGTGATGAAAGTAATTTCAGTTAGGACCTGTTAAACAACACCCTCAATAACAGTTCGCTTGTCTACAACCTATATAACGTTTCTCGTGTTATGAAGACCAAACTGTGATCGTTTTGGGTGTGTCTCCGGTGAGGGTGATGTCACGCCAATTCACAGTTTTAAACAAGGTCTCAGGCTCATTTTGAATAGCTATGTGGTCAAACCTGATGGTTGCTGGAAGAGCATATATATGGCATCAGGATTCAGCTCCCTGACTCACCACCAAAAAGATTCAGAAGTCGGCGGCAGATAATTCTTTCCAACTTCACCAAACCGAAAGTCTGGTTCCATTAATATTATTATTATAATAAGATTATAATCCCGTGGACTATTATATGTGGATTTCTGTTGCGAAAGACATCAGCCGAACTGCCTCTAACATCAAAGCCCATGTGATCGGCAGGCTTAAGGAGGCGTTTGAGGCTATCCCTAGGACACCTAGAAGATAAATGTGCCTTATCCCGGAGTCGAATCGAGGCCGTGGTAGATACTGAGGATAGTTTATTTAAGTAAACTGTCTTTTGATTTAAGCTGTATACAATTTTCTATTTCTTAAACAAGTTAATTTTTGGTTAAGATATTCACTATGTTTTCCTTTTGAAATTAAATGAAAACTTTAGTCCATACACCCTGTATAAATACTGTATACCCGATAAGGAGCACACCATCGATATACCAAACTTTAAACGATATCATATATATATATATATATATATATATTATATATATATATATCATAATAAACATAATAATCTTATAACTATAAGTAAGTATACTCGTCTGGAAAAACGTTAGATGTTTTAGCTTGCAAATGAACAAACCAATACACAAGGAAAAATAAAGAATAAAAAAGAAAGAAGTAAGAACATGTACTTCAGGCGAAAACAATCGTCCAGAATCCAAGCTCAGAGGCCAAAGAAAAAACCTGCAACACGAGTAAAACAAAAGTAACTAAGTAAAGTGCTCAATACACTAAGTAGATCAAATCTAACAATGAACCTAAAGAGCCAGGCAAACCTACCTTGGTTGCACCTACGCGGATCGTCAGGGTACGCTTGGCCAAAGAGGTAATATTGGAACAGAATATAAATAGCCTACAATACAAAACAACCATGACCATGTGTTATGGTCCAACTGACTGTGAACGCTGCTCCCTCGTGAGGCGCAGTATTTATGATGTCCGGAATAGTCCATTATTATTATGGGTAAGTTCCCATAACAGACCCTCCGAAACTTTTGCGTAGCAGGGGCTTTTAATACCTTTTTTTCTTTGGGTCAATTTCCAAATGTTGTGTGAACTTTCTTTTTCTGGACGATTTTCTTGTTTCTGGCATTGTTTGCGGTCTTTTTATATCAAATGTATCGAAAATCGTGCCCATTACCTCTTCTTGAGGTGGACCGTTAGCATCCTGTAAAGGTCTCATCCTTATTTGGTTTACGTGTCTTCTATGTGAGAATTTCTTTCCCTGTACTATGTAAGCCATATTGCCGATTCTTTTCTCAATTGTCCCTTGCTACCAGTAAGATGTATTATTTTTCTATGCTTTAAAAAAACTTTTTCTCCTGGGAGGAATTTTCTTTTTGGTGCGTAGGGCTGTGTTACTTGTTTCGTTTGACTTGGTAGCAATTTATCAAATGCAGATCTGATTTTTCTAGCAAACATCACTTCTACGGGTGATAATGACGATGGTGTAGCATTATTTGGCGTTATTCGATATACCTGAAGAAATTGATGTAATGCTTCTTCCGTATGCACATCATAGGCTTTTCGTAACGCTCTTTTGGTGTATCAACAAATCTCTCCGCTTGCCCATTTGATCTTGGGTGGTAAGGCGGGGATTTTATATGTTTGACTTGATAAATTTCGCAAAACTCTTGGAAGTCTGCTGATGTGAATTGCGTTCCATTATGTGTGACTAGGCAATCTACTACTCCAAACTGAGTGAATAGTTCGTGGAGGCAACTTATGGTCGTTTCTGAAGTAGGATTTTTGCAACGAAACACCTCCGGCCATTTAATATAACTAGCGTCACTTGCTACAATAATTTCTAGTTTAGGGTCGTAGTGTGCCAAAAGTAAATCTGAAGTTAACGTCTTCATTATTTTTTCAAATGTTTCCTGGCATTGATCTGTCCACTGCCAAACTTTTTCTTTCTTTAGCAGCTCGTTCAGTGGTGCGTGAAGTTTATGCATATGAGGTATGAATTCCTGATAGTAACTCACTAAGCCTAGAGACCTTTGTAGTTCTGTTATGTTCTTCGGAACTGGCATTTTTTCCTTGCTGCTGACCTTTCAGGGTCTGGTCGTCTACCTTCTTGATCTATGATATGGCCAAAGTATTTAATTTCCTTCATGAAAAAATCGCACTTGTTTTCTTTTACTTTGAATCCATAGCTTTGTATTCTCTTAAACACCTCTTGTACATGTTGCCAGTGTTGTACAACGCTTTCTCTATTAATCAATACGTCATCCAGGTATGCAATCGTGTACTCTAGTCCGGCAAGCATCGTATCCATTGTCTGTTGGAATATAGCCGGCGCGACCTTAATCTCAAATCGTAGTCTTTAGTATTTGTACAATCCTTTGTGTATGTTTATGCACAATAGTTTTGAACCTTCCACATCGACTGGAATTTGCAAGTACGCTTCACTTAAATCAATTTTTGAAAAAAAACGGTCTGCCATTTAATTTAGTGAATACGTCTTCTGGACTGGGTAGAGGATAGTGGTAGTCCTTTATTGCTGCGTTTAAAGCTGTAGTAAAATCAGAGCACACTCGAATTTCGCCTGATTTCTTTTTAACATTGACCGTCGGTGCGGCCCATTTACTGTATTCTATTTTTGTCAATATTCCTGTGTTTTCAAGTCAAACTAATTCTTGATCAATTTTTTCTATTGACGCAACCGGTACGCTCCTTTTTTTTTCTTGAAGATAGGTTGAACGTTTTCTTTTATTTCAATATTTGCTGCCATTTTCTTACATCTTCCAAGACGTGCTGAAAATACTCCGGGGAAACTAGTTTTTAGTTTCTCTTTTAATTTGTCTGCCTCGGTTGGTAAGCTTTTTACATTTTGGCAGTACGTAGTTATAGGTAAATCCCACAGTTCGAATTTTTGCACCCAGTCTGTCCCGAATAGGTTTTGTGTATTTCTTAAGACGTACATTTTTAGTTTTTTCGTCATTCCATTAAATGTTACATTTGTAATTACTTCACGCTCAAATTTTATCTTTCTCCCCGTAACTGATCTAGCAATTTTATCCGTTTTTAACATGGCAGGTTTGTTCAGTTTTCTCCATGTTTGTATGTTTATAATAGTTAAGTCTGAGCCAGAATCCAGCTGTAGCCTGACTTGTCTGTTTTGCATTTCAACTTGTACGTATTTTCTTATGTTAGTCTCATCTGCTTGGTCAGTCCTCGTAATTCTTATTCTGCTTTTGCTTTCTCTTCTAGACCAACAATGAGAACTTTTGTGTCCTTCTTTTGCATGTTAGACAAGTTTTAAAACGGTATGTACAGTCTTTAAACCAATGCCAAGTCCCACAGCGATAGCATGGACTGGGTGGTAGTTTTTTCTGATATTGACTTTTAGAGTTAGAAAATTTTGTTTTACCTGTTCTTGAGGGGGGGAATTGGTTTGGTATGTTTCTGAGGAGGGAAGGTGGTTTATCATCGTACTTTACGTATGTGTGTTATGACAGCTTTTTCTATGTCGTTTGAGTCTTTCTTCACACTGATGCATCTCTGGTCGTCTTCGGCTAGTTTTTGAAGTGTCAAATCTAGTTCACTCTCCATTTTAGTAAGCATTCCGCGTCTCGTTTCCGCGTCTTTGGTTGAAACCAGTCCTTGGACGAAAAGTAAGCTTTTGAAATTTTCAGATAATTTAAAGTCATTACAATATTTATTAACAACAGACGCGAAATTTATGTAATCTTCGGTGTCCTTTTTTGTAAGGTTCAGATATTTCCATCTTTTGTGGAATAGTGAGGCATTATGGCTGAAAAGTTATGTTAATAGTTTTATGGCTTCTTCGAAAGTTAACTCATTTGTTTTTCTGGGAAGGATATAATCTACGAATTTGGTATATTCGCATGTGCCTAATTTTCTTAGGTATAGACCTACTTTACGTGCGTCTGACCAATCTTTGCAGTCAGATTCATATAGAGCTTCGTACCTTCGGAAGTAATTTGCAAAAGTTTTATCTTCGTTGGGTGCGTACGTGAAATCTTCGATAGTACTCCAAATAGCGTCTTGTGAGAGAACTGTTTTATTCTCGAATTTTTGCTCTTTACTTGACATTACACGTAGCAATAATTCTTGAAATTCAAGATGTTTCTGTTCGTACTTTTGTTGCTGTTCCAATTGGATTTTGATAAGTTCCACAATGGTTGACTTAAAATCTTCCATGTTAAATTAATTTTGTGCAAATATGTTACTTTAGTGTAATCTGATATTCTGAAACCTGTGCCCCCCACCCCTAAAAAATTTCCTTCGTTGCCAGTAAATTTGATATCCAAAAAGAAAATTCATTTTTTTTATGTGTTCGCGTAGAACTTGTTTTGTTTTTTGTTTTTTTCAGAAATCTCCACGTAGGACTTGCTTCTTTTTTTTTTTAGAGTTTACTCGTCGACCACTGTTATGTGCGACGGATAGCAAAAAAAGGTATGTCCTCTGCGTAGAGAATTCGTTTTTCTTTTGCGGTTTTCCAGGTCACCACTTGTTATGTGCGACGTATAGCAAAAAAGTATGTCCTCCGCGTAGAGAGTTCGCTTTTCTTTTGGGTTACCTCGTCGCCACTTGTTATGGTCCAACTGACTTGAACGCTGCTCTCTCTTGAGGCGCAGTATTTATAGTCCATTATTATTATGGGTTTCTATAACACCATGTGACTAAAAAAATAATTTTTAAAAATAAAATAAAATAAATAAATAAATAAACAGTAACGGGATCCGCGTAAGTGAAACCTAGGTAGTTTTGCCTGGCACTTTAGGTTCATAGTTATATATATATATATATATATATATATATATATGTGTGTGTGTGTTTCTGTATGTGTGCGCATGCACGTATATGTGTCTGTATGCAAAATTTTCTTTACACTTATGTTATCTATGGGTTAATCGCATTATTCAATGCTTTTTTCCCTATTAATGCGTGAGAACTCGAATAAATGAAAGTTTTAATGTATTCGTTTCATAAACCTTAGCATTAATATCAGATCTAGCATGAATCATTGCTACTTCCTTATTCCTTACGTCACTGAATTGGTTTATTACATAAAAATAAAACCTGTTTCCATAAATGTACGTCTTTAAATGAGACCGTCTTCTTATGAGGCTATCATTTTCGAAATAGTTTACAGCTTATCATGCAATTTGCACAAAGAGAAATCATTTCTGCTAGGATTTTAAGTCTGAAAGGAGAATGAAGGGTGGGAGGAAAAACAACGCATTTCAGAGAAATGTGTTTCAATGGCTGTTTGCAAAGAATACTAATGTCCAACGGGGTTATTTCTATATCTGTAATACGCTAACTCCTTAACAGAACCGAGAGAAGGACGGCCATGAGTACCAGTTCCAGCCATCCATCATCCTCATCTGCAGCTCCAGCACACAACATCCAGGAGGCCTCCAGCTCCAGCAGGACCCCGGTCATCCTCGCATGCAGCAACGATTTGAGATAAACTGTCCTTTATAAAACAACACTTTTTAGCAACTGTCTTTTTCAGGTCAACGCTCTTCACCGACCACCAAAACTGTTATTTTCAGAAAACCAAATTTCGGCAAATACAGAACTCTCCTTTTCAGAGCAAAACTCTTGACCGACTATAATACTGTCCTGTTTCAGGACAATATTCTTCACCAACTAGGAAAACTGTTATTTCCAGAAAACCAAATTTCGGCAAACACAGAACTCTCCTTTTCAAAACAACAATCTTCACCGTCTATAAAACTGTCCGTTTTCAGGACTATACTCTTCAACAACTAGGAAAATTGTCATTTGAGAAAAAAAAACGCTTTTCAGCAACCACAAAACTGTCTTTTTTAGAACAACGTTCTTCACCGACCAAAAAACAAACTACACCCTGTTCCCTGGACAACAACATTCTTCAGAAATATTTCGCAAACGAGGTAAACATGCAACAGGATCTCCCATAATTATTTTCGGCCAATACACCTGTTTTTATTTACCTCTCATGGCATTGCGCAGCTGGAGTCACATTGGCAGAAGCTCCTAGATGTTGATGGGGATTACTTTGATGATTAACGGTATGTCAAATTTGGTATATACCGTTTTATTACACACACAAACAAACACACACAAACTTACACCCACCCACCCATATATATATATATATATATTTGTGTGTATGTATGTTTGAAGAGTATTCGCGCAAAAATGTTCATTTCAACACGTTGGTAAATTGAAGCAAAATGTCCGTCGAAATTTTATTGCATATTTTGCAATTTTAGAATGAAGTCGTCGAACATATAAATAAAAAAAATATCGATAATCTGTCCAAATTGATTCTTCTCTATGTTTGTTTAAGGACTTTCTACCATCTCAGTCATTTTCAAGACTTCTATATTCTGAGTATAATACAGAAAAAAAGAGACTATAGAATTCAAATTCAGTTCAAATATTATTTTCTATTCTTAATAGATAATACTATTTTTATTATTTATTTATAGATTGTAATCATTAATAATTATATTAATAAACTGGTAAATATTAATATGTATTATTAGATAATAATATAATTAATAAGTAATAAATATTATCTAATAGGCATGAACCTTCTATTTAAAAGACTTCTTTTGATTACCACTCTACTGGTTGGTGGCCATTTCGTGATTTTTTTTCCGCGACGCTCCTTGCAGGGGGATTTTAATGAAATTCTTTTTGAGAATTTTGTCAAGAGTTTTCTTCTTGGGTAAAAGCCCGAATAGGGGCTTTTGTTCCTTCTCGTAAATACAGGTTGAAATCATGTCCTTAATGAGCTTACATCTTTGTCCCCTGATAGAATACGGCAAGAGTTTGGTTCTCATGACTATTATTGGTGTTTTGTGAGACTAAGTCTAACATCCTTCCACTGTATATTCAGTTTAAGGTGTTATTCCCATCTGTTGATAAAGCAGAATGTTTTGCTTGTAAATTAACTTTCAATTCTACTCTTGATTTATCATCTGGAGTATCTGGTTTTTCAATGAGAACCATGTCTCTACAGAATAGTATGCATATTCCTTCCTCAATAGTTTACGCATTCACCTCTAAGATAGTTCCTCAAAAAACGTGTAAACTTGATGGAATCTCTACGTAAGTCCTTCAGAAATGTTCTGCTGAACTGGCACACGTTCCCTCTAAAGTCTAAAATAAATTCCTTTTTCTGGATTTTTTTTCTCTTTAGTACTAGGCATTATGAACCCTGGCAAACCATTTTATCATTCTAGCTATCGACTTATCTCCCTCTACGTTATACCTCTTTTGGGCAAAGTCCGAGTTGCTCTAATAAATTTGTTAAGCATCTCATCACGCAGGGTTTTCTTTCAGAATAGCGATATGGCTTTCACTTCTCTAGGTGAACTACTGATGTGTTAAAAGTTATTGCTGGAAGAGCCTGTGAAGCTTTAGATAAGAACTATGAATCTCAAGTTGCTGCTTTAGATAATCTCGAAGGCGTTTGACAGGGTTTTAGCATTTCTTAGATTCATAATAATAGAAAACTCCTCTGGTGAATTTGTCCCCATTCTTAAGAGAGAAAATAATTATCAGCAGGGAAAATTCTCAAACAGTGAGAAAAATGAGAAGTGACAATCTACTTGTAAACGGCAACAAAAAGAATCACGTAGTCAACATACTTAAAATGAAATCTTTCCACAGTTTAAAATGTAAAGCCGACCGACACGAATGACTGAACACCTCAGAGGGAGTTATAAGATATAGAGAGCTGTCCCTGGTTACACGAGTGGTAATAAAGGTTGACATAGGAAAGCAAGTGGTCACCAACTAACGAAGGATAGGGACGATAAACAATTTCAAGCACACATGCATATTTTAACTTTTAATCTGAG
Organism: Acanthosepion esculentum; assembly: GCA_964036315.1. Taxonomy (NCBI): domain Eukaryota; kingdom Metazoa; phylum Mollusca; class Cephalopoda; order Sepiida; family Sepiidae; genus Acanthosepion; species Acanthosepion esculentum. The sequence continues at coordinate 94,089,722 of OZ038496.1, read as the reverse complement.
CGTAAAAAATGCAAATAAATGAATATACATTATTTACATTATTCGGACTATTGTCCCGATCTTTGTCGCCATATTTATCACAACGTTTCGGCCGTTATACGCTCCAGCCTTCTTCAGTTGGTTGGAATGTCGAACGGAACCCTTTATTTCGTTCACTGTTGAACAACATCCATGGAGATTATCATCTAATTATCCATCGCTTATTTCATTTGGTCGGTATCCAATATGGCGTTCTTAAGAAAAACATAAATATGTATAAAGTTGCTGTGAAATTTGTAGCATTGCTCATGATAATTTGAGCCATATGAGGAACACTGGAATTGGTAACTATGTTCCCAAGAGGAATATTCCGAAGATAACAGTGGGCATGTTTTAAAACTATATACGAAATATGATATTATTTGAGTAATTGTTCCTTTTCTACATGTCTTAGCTGACGCGTTTCAAATTTTGATAGACTTTATCAAGGCAAATATGAAGATTTTATTTTGCAACAAGTATTTATAAAAACAAGAAAAATGTTAATTTAAAAAAAAAGCATAATATATATATATATATATATATATATATATATATATATATATATATATATATGAAGTGTGTAAGTGAAAATTTTGCCAATCATGTAACAGCAAAGCTGTCCACTAGTTAGATGAACTTTAAACCGTTGTAACTTAGAAAGGATTAAAAATATCTTACATGAATTCTCCGAGGTTTTTATAACACTATTGAATTCTACTATGAACAATAAGAAGCTAATAAGCTCTAAGCTTAACTGATGACCCCCCTTGCGGTTTTGACATACTGATATCTTTCCCCCCTCTACTGCTCCCTCTGTTTTAACATTATTCACCATTCTATTGATTGTTCTTGAATAGAATTTGAAAATGGAAGCCAGAATTTGAATATTAGTACCATTACGCAAGGTCTGAATGTTCTTTTTCCTCTCACCATTGCTCTGTTGGGAAGATATAGTGGAACTGACAAAAAACGATTTTAACCTGTTCTCTTTCTAGCTGAATAGCTGAAAGGGTTTTTCAGCGATTCTTACAACAAATAGCGTCATGAGAGATATTCATGCGGAGAGATACGATATGTCGTAAGTATATTATATACGATAAAGTAGAGAGGTTCTGGCTGGATGAATTGAGAATTTCCATCGGGCCTGAAAACAAATTCTGAAAATGTCTGATGTCCCATTTTTGATCAAGTTTGTGGATGTAGTTCGGGCGGGGAACATTCCAGCAACCCTGTGAACAAGCCTTTATAGACATTTCTCAAATGCGTAAATCTGCGTAGATGCAAGGCCGAGCAGGAGGAAAACGTCATTTAAAATAACATTTTAAATGTAATTATGAATTATTTCAAGAACACGAAAATATTAATTTAATTTCTACGCTGAACAGAATATCCGTTTCATATCAGCGTGTGTAAATTTTCAATTTATTCAAACACACACACACATATATATATATATATATATATATATATATATATATATATATATATATATATACAGGGTTTATCAGAAATACAAATTTCCTCATACGAAAACAAGGACAAATAAATATATAGTCCATATAAAGGTATGTCTGCAAATCTTTGTTTTCTAAGTTATTAAGATTAAAGGAAGTTGACGTTAGATGGCGCAGTGTTGCTCTGTGGACTAGGTTACATTTGTCATTCGTGTACCTGTACGTATATATATATATATATATATATATATATATATATATATACATTTGTCATCCACAGATAGACTGTTTCGCTGTTTCCCAGCTCATGAGTGTGGCTAGACGTCCGGTTGCCTCTAGCTAGGATCGAAACCCGACTGAATTTGCGTCAGTCGGAGCGTGTTTATTTTTAGATTTAGATAAATTAGGAGCCAATATATATATATATATATATATATATATATATATATATATATATATATATATATATATATATATATATATATATATATATATATATATATATATATATATATATATATATATGGTCTATCAGAAATACTTTTACAAATGTTAGGGGCGGGTTCCTCATACGAAAACAAGGACAAATGTCCACATTAACGTATGTCGACAAATTTTTGGTTTTTGAGTTATTAATTTTAAAGGAAGTTTTCGATGGATAGTGCTGTGTTGCTATATAGACTAGGTTACTGTTGGGGCGCACCCACCTTCACAAGCACAATAGAGTGATCCTATTATTATAAATAGAACAGTAGTTCTAGAGACTGTGAGTAGTGTAGCAGTGTAGTGCAGTGCAGAGTGAGACTTCTGTAGTGATCAGTTACACTTCCGTTTCTAGACCGGAAGATACTGTTGGACTTTATTACTATTACTTATTGTTACTACTAACCTACGTTTCGTTCTACTACTAATCTCTCTGATGTAAATACCTCTCTGAATATACCAGTATTTTTCCCTACAACTGCGTTTGTTCATTATTACCATTTACTCACGTGGAAACACTCAACATCTCAACAGTGGCGACGAAGGATGTTTTAATGGTCTCAACAGTTACATTTGTCATTCAGGTACATTCATGGCTAGTGTGTCGTCAACGTTGAACGTGTAAATAGTGAGTTAACTGAGAAGTGTTCCGTTTAACAATGGCAGGACAGTCACATCATGAGCAGGCAGATATGATTTTTACTGACGCCGTACGAATGGTTATCAGATTTGCGTTTCCAGACCGAATGCAACTGAATCATGAACAATTTTCTGCGGTCTATCCTCTCATTGCTGGGACAGGGTCCGTGGCATCGCAAACTATGGTAATATGTATTTTTGGATTGTATCTTGAATTGTAAATTTAACAGCATTGTCTACACTAAACTTAAAACTTAACTCAAAAATCTTTAAAACCCTTAAGAAATTCTATGCACGAAATCATTAGAATTCTATATAAATCACATTATCAGAAACATCTTGGTATTAGAAAGGCCCTGTATATCAAACATGTCTCTCCTACTATCAACTTCACCATTTAACAATGGATATGGAGTGTGTTAAATTTTTTTTTCAAAATTGAAAGATGCTCACGCGAATTCCAGCCGCGTGAAACACGTGAAGCCTCGGAATGAACGCTTCTATTCGAGCAACACAAAAATGAATTAAAACGTAATGATCAAAACATGGAGAAAAATAACTACACAATAGCGAAAACATTCACGACAATGGCTATAGAAGTTGCCGAAAGCGCTTGAGACAATATAAATTGTGGAGAATTTTTGTACTAATGAAAGATATATAAAAGAATGTATTCTGCTCATATATATATATATATATATATATATATATATATATATATATATATATGTGTGTGTGTGTGTGTGTGTGTGTGTTTTGGGTGTGTTTTGGAAGAAGAGAAGAAAAAAAACAATATATATATATATATATATATATATATATATATATATATATATATAAATATAAAAGTGAACATGGAAGTCAGCACTTAGAGGCGACAGTCTGTTTCATGCTAGTGCAATCGTCAGGTAACTAGTGCTGTTATTTTTCACGGCTATTTATATATAAGGGTCAGTGGTGCATTATGGGTAGTCTATTTTAGCGGTTACTTTTACCGGAAGTCGCTTCTAGTTGCTGACTTCCGTGTTCACTTTTATATTTACACATGCTCTATCTCTGATATTGAGTACTATATCCCATAAATATAGCACACTTTAAGACTATATTTCTTTATATATATATATATATATATATATATATATATATATATATATATATATATATATATATAAAATGAAATGCTTTATTATATTGGCTCGTCTTACGACTTATTTTTATTTCTCTTCCTCCCCTTTTAGATTTTAAGATTTTTTTGAGTTTCCGTCATATGAAATGTTGACATCTGCGAAAAGACAGCAGTTCGCAATCACATAGAGCAATGAAAGGTGCGGAAATAGTTGAAGACTTCATTACTGGGAATGCAAACAAAGAAAAAATGCAGGATCTAAAGAACATTGGACAAAAGCAAAAGTAAATGAAATTGTATTAACTCTACTGCATCTTTATTGATTAATGTAGATCTGTTGACCATGTTCACCATAGTCTATGATTATATAGAATCCAGCGCAGTACGTAATCTGTTCAATGAAACAACGTTAAAGATTAACACTCACGAGTCAGACACTCTACTGAATCTGACTATATCGCCAATACCACTAGCAGCAGCTGTTCCGTAATTCTTCAGTCTTCGATATCAAAGGCTGGCAGTGAATATTTATTACTGAAATAATACAGTAAATGTGGCACAAGGCCAAAAAAGGGGATGGGGAAAAGGACGGTCATCATTTGTCTTAATTTATAACTTAGCTAGCCACAGCCACTTACCCAAACATACAAAAATAATAATCCTAGCACTTGGTTCCTGATGCTAATTAATATACCTTGATTAATTTGGATTTAACTGAAATATCCGAAAGAAAAGTACATATGTAAAACATGGCAGCTGGATTCATCCAGGTGCTCAAATTTGAAAAGTTATTTATGTTGACCATGTTCACCATAGTCTATGATTATATAGAATCCAGCGCAGTACATAATCTGTTCAATGAAACAACGTTAAAGATTAACACTCACGAGTCAGCCACTCTACTGAATCTGACTATATCGCCAATACCACCAGCAGCTGTTCCATAATTCTTCAGTCTTCGATATCAAAGTGATATGGCAGTGAATATTCCGGAAAAACATGGCTGCCTTTATACACGTCAATTTAAATATTTTGAGCCATCTGATTGCTTAAACCTTCTATTGGTGAACTATAAAATGAGTCAGCTCATTTTGGCTGGATCAATAATATACGAAGGTACCCAAAAACTCCAACAAGAGCTACATTGGCTGGATCTTATGCGTGGCAGAATTTGATTCCTACATGGAATTAATCAATACATACAAGTTATAAGGCAACAGTCGGTCATTTCATAATTTACGTTATTTTATAGCTAGTAGAATTATGCTGTCAACGACGAAATTATTCGTACACCCATCAATTTTGAATATTTTTATCCATTTCTCAGAATCTAATGACCGTATTATGCCAGGTTTTTAATATAATGATAATAAGCACAGACAATGGAATATAAAACTCAAGGTTCAGAACATTAGGTTAAATACAACGAATTTGACAGGCGATTTATGCAAAATAGGAAAACACAAAATTATGGCATTACACCATTCTGAGAAATGGATAAAAATATTCAAAACTGATTGGTGCACAAATAATTTCGTCCTTTAATGTAAGTGTTCCCTTGGTTGCCATTTTCTCAAAGACTTTCTTTTTGCTTTCCTTGTGTTTATGATATGATCAATATCCGTCTGAAATGGTAGCACTAAAAAATGGAGTATTTGCTATGAAAATTGCGACAGAGTGAATAATGTTATCATTGTTATTCTTACGTTGACAACACGATGGGGAAGACAAAGAGGCTTGGCGTTGACTTGAGACAAAGAATAATTAACTTCGAAAAGTCAGGAAATAGTTACAGCGTTATTTCATACCGGTTAGCTGTCCCTAGATCTACGGTACAGTCCGTTATAAAAAAATGTTTAAACAGTTTTGCACCACGGAGAATTTGCCTGGGCATGGAAGAAAACCCAAATTATCACCGAGAAATGCACAAAAACTATATTGCGAGGTTAATTGATTTGGGGAATTAAGTACGAGAGAAATCTGAAGAAGGCAAGATACGGCAGAAGCGTCGTCACGATAGGCATCATGATGTGTATGCTGATTTGGATGAAAAGATATATAGTCCGCGACGAAATTATTCGTACAACCATCAATTTTGAATATTTTTATCCATTTCTCAGAATCTAATGCCCGTATGATGCCATAGTTTTCATATGTAAATAACCACAAAAAAGAAATATAAAACTCGATTTTCCTAACAATAGATTCAATACAACAACTTTGAGATGAAAATTATCCAAAAGACAAAATTAGTCGAACAGTCTGAAAATAGAAAGATTTGAAGAATTTTCACAGTATTGCTATCAATAACATGGGCTCTCATCTTTATAACTTGCTGCAATCGTTTTCTAAAGTATTTGGTGAGAATAGAATAAGTCTTTGCTTGTATATTTTTCAATTCTCAATGGTTACATGTTCTAATTCCTGAAAGTGTTTTGCCGACCGAAGATATATTTGAACTTTCAATTCTTGCCATAGATTTTCAATAGGTTTGAAGGCAATGGGAAAACTGTAATATTTTTTTTTGAAGCCATGCAATCACTGAAAATTGAGTTTTACATCCTTTTTGTGCTCCTTAGCATATAAAGACCTGGCATCATACTGGCATTAGGTTCTAAGAAATGGCTAAAAAATATTCAAAATTGATGGGTGTACGAAGAATTTCGTCATTGTTTGTACTTACCTAAAAAAGTTTATGGTGTTTCGAAAATTCCATGAATTATTATGAGGTTTTTCTGTTTCACAAGTCACAAGCAAGAAACTTTAAGATGAAGAATAAATTGATTCCCGACAACACAAACATTTTGCAAAACTGGCAAGTATCCGTCTATATCTCTGAGATGAGGTATTATGTACACTATTTACATTGCTCGGACTATCATTCTCATCTTTGTTGCCATATTTATCACAAAGTTTCATGGCACAGTAGATAAAGGCGTTAGTTAGATCCCCTGAAAGTACCCAAAGAGTGTGAGTTCAATACCAGGTTAAGGGGGTGGAGTACTTGGAGAGGGAAATGAATAGGAGATAACTGATATCCATTAAACATGGCACGTGGAACTAGAACAGTCTAACTCTGTGAGGGAAAATAAAAGGTTCAGTTCGACATTCCAACCACCAGAAGAAAACCGGAGCGTAAAACGGCCGAAACGTTGTGATAAATATGACAACAAAGATGAGGATGATAGTCCGAGAAATGTAAATAGTGTGGCAAGTGTCCATCTTGTTAGAAATGGTAAAAAAGTGCATGGTTAATGAAATAGCTGCTAACCATTCCACAACTTAAATAAATATAAAAGTTGTGTTTTGTCATTAACAGAAACATATATTTATGATTGAAAAACATAAATCCAAACAAAGAAAGTATCTTGGGAGTAATAAAAAAAACTATTTCAATCTTGGAGAAACAGTTACGAAAAATTTAACGAAATCAATGAAAGGTTGATGGAGGTCACAGAATCATAAGAAGCTCAAATTAAAATGTAAAAAACAATAGAATAATTTATTCATCAGTATGGTTCATTGTATTTGCTAATATTCTGTCGGTCTTTGAGGTTAATCGATTCACCTAAGGTAACTACTGTGTCCTGGAATTAAAGAACAGACCTGACTCCTCATCAAGAATGGTAGTGATAGATGTGACAATACTTGAAGCGGATTCTCTTGTCAAAGATTCAAGGGCAATAAATACGTATCAGTGTTACCTAACTATAAAGATCTCCGGCTTGTATCATTTGGAGGTATTTATAATCACATTACGTTTAGTGTGTTTACATAATAAAATCTGATAGCGAGCGATAAGTGTAATTATCAATAACTTAATAAGAATATAATATTATAAACTGCCAAGCTCATTATAAATGAGGAAGGGCGGAAAAATTGTCGACTGAACAAACAACAAAACGTAATCAAACAATATTTTTTGTGGGCATTGCTTCCTCTTTGTTCGACCAACTTTACAGTACCAACACAAATGCACACACGTGCACGCACAAATACACACAAATATATATATATATATATATATATATATATATATATATATATATATATATATATATATATATATAGATAGAGAGAGAGAGAGAGAGAGAGAGAGAGAGATAGATAGATAGATAGATAGAGAGAGAGAGAGAGAGAGTTAAATAAGAGATTTTTTTTGGCATGTCGACAATACAGTTAAATTCCCAGATCAATTCTTTGGACAAGACAGTTTGTCGACATGGAAAAAAAAATTCTTACTATAAAGGTAATTTATATTAACCAGAAAAAAGCCTTGGACAGAAACGTCTGTCTTTTTAAATTTGGATTTTTAATGTAACTATAACAACAGAGATATTTCCATTTCATTTTTGCCTTGAAAAAGTCGGAAGACGAAACGCGCCGGCAAAATCTAAGATTTTTCCAATTTTCATTTTATACCATATATATATATATATATATATATATATATTCAACAACATCACTTGATAAAACACCAGAAGTGTTGAAACAAAATGGCTATTTTTGTAGTGATTTTATAACATATTTATGTTATAATTTTCGAATAAATAATTATATTTGCACTACTCTGTATTGAGCACATTTTTAAGAATAGTATTTATTGGCTATTGTAAGTTTTTCCGTATACACTAATCATATACTTGTATATATATATATATATATATATATATATATATATATATATATATATATATATATATATATATAAACATTTCTTACAGAAATGGTTTATCTTGTCCAGGAAACAGTTGTATTTAAAAAATACTCAATACACAATTCAAAAATCGAAAGTGTAGAGTTATTTAAGAGCGAAAATATTAAAAACACTAACCTTTGCCGTTACCATAGTTTCTATAAAGAAAGGGTTCATCACGTAGTAAAAAGGTTAATTGTTTTCTATCACTCCATTTCAAAAGCTTTGGTGTTGGTTGGAAATTGAATGGGAGAAATTGGTAAAACAAGAGTAGAGAAAGTATGCGAGAGGAGAGAAATGGAGAGAAAAAAATTATAGATACATAAATAAATATATAAGTATATGAATATATAAATCAAGAACTATAAATACAAATAAAATAATGTTCATATATATATATATATATATATATATATATATATATATATATATATATATATATATATATATATATATATATATATATATAGTGAAAGACGAAATTATTTGTACACCCATGAATTTTCAAATTTTTTATCCATTTCTCAAAACCTAATGCCCGTATGATGCCATGTTTTTTTATATGTTAATAGGTACAAAAAAGCAATATAAAAATCAATTTTCAGAACAGGTTAAAAACAACACATTAAAAATGCGAATTATGCAAAATAGGAAAAAATAGAAAAAGTTTCCCAATTTTCACAATAATAATAATGATCCCATCTTTATAACTTGCTACAGCTGGCTACAGTTGACAGCCTTGCTGAGACTTGTTCCAGCAAGTCGATCGAACTCTCTGCCTCTGAGCAGAGAGGAACCCGGACGAGGCTCCGCCGAAGGGCAGAGAGTCGTTCGGGGAGGTTGACCAACCCGATTCTGTTTTTACAGTTTCTAAGGAAACATTTTTTGGCCGAGGCTTCCGGCTCGGAATACCCACGTAAAACTCGGCTTTGTGCCACATCTTTCCCTCGTGGTGGGGGGCAGTAAATATCTTTATAACTTGCTGCAATCGTTTTGTAAAGTTTTTGGGGAGATTTGAACAAGTCTTTTCTAGGATTTTCTTCCATTCTTCAATTGTTACACGTTCAAATTCCTGAAGATTTTTTGGTGACCGATGATTTATTCGAACTTTCAATTCTTGTCGTAGATTTTCAATAGAATTCAAGCCAGAACTTATTGAAGGTCATGGCAGAATTGTAATCTTCTTTTTCTGAAGCCGCGCAGTCACTGATTTAGACGTATGTTTGGGATCATTATCTTTCTGGAAAGGAAATCGTTAACCTAGATTATGCGCAGATAGTTGTAGATTTTCATCCAGAATTTTCATATCGTCTGCAGATTTCATTATTCCTCTTATTGCGATTTCCCAGTCTCCCTTGAGCTAAAACAACCAGAAACCATCATCAAGCCGCCTCTATGTTTTAATATTGCCACTGTGATTTTTGGGTGGAAAGCCTCACCTTTCTTGCGCCAAATCTTTTGTACGTCATTATATCCAGAAAGCTCATTTTTTTTATTTCATCACTTCATAGTAATCGTTCTCAAAACAATTTCTTTTGCAAAATTACACCGAACAACAATGTGACATGGTTCGAGAAGATGGGTTTGGCGTGGTCGGATTCCAACAACCCATTTCTATTGAAACAGCATACCCATTGTATCCAAACATTTCGGCTATGTCTTTCCAAAGAACTCTTGTTTTTTTTTTAACCTCTCTACAGAGTTTTCGTGCAGTTATCGGTGATAATTTGGCTTTTCGTCCACGACCTGGCAAATTCTCTGTCATGCCAAATTGTATAAACTCCTTTATAACGTACTCAAAATTATGCAAATTACGAATCAACCAATTTAAAAAGATATTGTCTACTGTATGGATAATTTTCTCTTTTTCTATTTTGCACAATTCGCGAATCAAATTTGTTGTATTTAACCTATTGTTCTGTAAATTGAGTTTGATGTCCATTATTGTGCTTATTAAGATTTAAAGAACGTGACATTATAAGGGGATTAGATTCCGAAAAATGAATAAACATATTCAAAATTGATGGATGTTTCGAATAATTTCATCCTTAAGAGTGTGTGTATATATATATATATATATATATATATATATATATATATATATATATATATATATATATATATATATATATATATATATATATATATATATATGTGTGTGTATTCATTTCACCCTAAGCAAGTCGGGAATTCCAACTGACTGTATATATATATATGTGAGTCTGTGTGTGTGTGTATGTGCGTGTCTGTGTTATTTTTTGTTTTCAGTATATTATCTCTTCAGTATAAATCCATATATGTATACATATATTTATATATATATATATATATATATATATATATATATATATATATATATAGATAGATAGATAATATAAGTCGTCAATATATATATATATATATATATATATTGACGACTTATATTATCTATCTATCTATATATATATATATATATATATATATATATATATATATATATATATATATATATATATATATATATATATTTAAATTCCGAAGAGGACAGAATCCAGGTAGAACTCAATGTACAGGACGGAGTAAGAATATAATAAAAAAGGCTCAAACACTAATATTCCATGGTTATAATTTATAACATTGGAATCGTAATCAGGATCCAGTTCATCAAACCAACAAATTCAAAAAGAAATCATTTTGATTTTGTAGGTCTGATGAATTGGATCGTGATTACGATTCCAATGTAATAAACTATAAACATGGAATATTAGTGTTTGAGACTTATATATATATATATATATATATATATATATATATATATATATATATATATATATATATATATATATATATATATATAAAATAGACTACACTATGGGCACTTTCGCCCAACAAGAAAAAAAACAAAGCTCGGTTAGATAATTACACAGCTCCGCCAAATCGAGATTATCACATGTTCGAGAGCAGTAAAACTTTGATAACACGTGTAACTTGAAAAGAAAATGACAGTTTCACACAACCTCGCACAAAAATATAATATGGAAGCCTCCTTCACTTCTGGAAACAATAAACTTGATGAACCTATTCTCATGAAAAACCTATTTAAAAGAAATATTTATAAATTTCAACCAAACGTAGCACTGGCTGCTCGATCATCAATATATATATATATATATATATATATATATATATATATATATATATATATATATATATATATATATATATATATATATATATGAAGATAGTCTTAAGGTGTGCTATATTTATGGGATAAAGTGCTCAATATCAGAGATAGAGCGTGTGTAAATATAAAAGTGAACATAGAAGTCAACACTTAGAGGCGACAGTCTGTTTCATGGTAGTTCAATAGTCAGGCAGCTGCCTGACGATTGCACTAGCATGAAACAGACTGTCGCCTCTAAGTGTTGACTTCTATGTTCACTTTTACATATATATATATATATATATATATATATATATATATACGGGGAGAGAAGTAGGGAGATAGAGATAGAGAGAGTTATAGAGAGAACAAGCCAGATAGATAGATAGATAGATAGATAGATAGATAGATAGATGAAGAATTCGGTCAAATATGAAATTCACCCCAGTAACAACTTTTATATTTAAAAACGTTCTGTCCCTGATATTAAAAAAAAAATCGTAGAATTAGTTCTTTCGATTCTTGGAGACGTATAGTCATACACGGTGGTACATACAAGAAAAGGAACCAAAGTAAGGAACAATACCCACTCACGCACGGAAAACCGTACCTGCCTATGACTTCCTTTTTCCATCTACTTCATGTATTTTTTGTTCACTAATAAATTACCATTTTTTTTATTCGTTTCACCCCAAAGAAGGCGGAAAATCCAATGGTACACAGGACGTTCCAAGGAGTCAAAGGAAGGGGAAAAAAACTGAGTATATAGAGGATTGAAGAAAAGACAAAACATGGCCGGGTTTCAAGAAGATAGAAGGAAGTCCAACAGACTGGACTTACGAGAAAATAAATTCTTGAATTAGAAGTGGCGGTTGCATTTAGATATTTCAACATTAAACGTTTGGGACCGAGATGCCAATTTAGTAGAACGCTTAAATTCATGTAGTATATCAGATTTCTTTTCGCTCCATCTTCAAAGGCGTAGGTTTTGTACCATTTTTAATAATTTTTAATTCCACTGGTATTAGAAAGACAACTTTTGCCTTCTAATTCTTATGTTCACACATTTTCTTTTTTAATATAACTTTACTCTTTTGCTTTTTCCTCCATGATCACAAGGCTATTTTTTTAGTTGAGTGAAGACAATTTATCTGGAGTCAAACTTAATTGTCTGTCATGTCCGCCAGAAGCATATAAACTTTACATCATCCTCTTGGGCACATTTCTTTTGCTTTCTCACGAAATTCACGAAAAAGACTTCTAAGAACATTCCAAGGAATACGGGATAATTTTTCAAATCGAACCCGTAGGCCTCGACCGTGGTGATGGAAAGCGGTCGGATGGCATTACCATCTTCCCTTTTAAAATGGGTAAGTCGTTGATTTGGCATGCGACCTGTGCGGATACATTTTCGGCCGATAATTTGATTAGGTCCGCGGTTGAGCCGTGGTTCGTCGCCCGAGACGTAGACATAAAAAAAAATATCTAAATATTCTTCTCTTGCTGATAGATTTTTTTTTACTCCTGTGGCAGTGGAGACTTCAGGGGTTACTGGCCCTCGTTCGATGCCGTTCCTTCGGAGGATTGGCGCGATTGCGTCTCGATTAAGGGACGAGCCTCGCGAAACGGAGTGACTCTTGCAGCGTGTCTCACTGGCGACGATTCGAGGTAATGCTTTCTCCATCATAGCGGCTGGCAGAGGATAGAAAAAATTGTTTATAGTTACGTTGTTCTGGAATTGTCATCATTGGTCGACTGAACTTGCTTTGTTTCAATGACTTTTGTTTTGTTATTATTCGTTAATTTGTTAAATAAAGCTTTATGGTAAGGTTTTTTCAAGAATATATTCTAAATAACATTGTTATGCAGACAATATTTACATCAGTAAACTATCTATTCTTGTTAAATATACATTTCAACAACAGCATTTCAAACAATATTAAACATTTTGTTTTAGCGTCGTTTTTTGCTAGTATTAAGCTTATATATTTCTTACAAATAATTAGATTCTAATTCACTGCTTTTTTGTTTCGCAAAGATGTTCGCATGTTGTGAAGTTGAAAATTCCACCTCGAATTCGAGTTCACAATCGGGTTCGTTACATTCACTTTTGCGCAAAGGATCTTGGAAGACATATGAATCCATCACCTCCTCCACCTATGGGTTAAATGATAGTACTTGTATCAGAAATATCATTGTTATTCTAAAAATAATTAATTAATTATTCACACGCAATCCAAAATATGTTTCGTCTTTAAATAACACACAAATGGTTGATAAGCCGTAAAAAACAAATCATTCAAATCACCCAGTCTATATCCCAGCTTACCGGTGTTGACAATTAAAAATGATTAAATAAATCGACTGTTTTCTCATTTTTCTGTCTTAATTTTTGATATGCGGAGTTATCCTTATTTGCACTATTGCCCTGCTCATTGCTACCGCTACGTTCCGGCCGTTAGGCCCATCGGCCTTCATCAGGTGTATATCCATCTTGGCAGCCCTCAGGGAATTCTAAACTGAACCCTTTATTTAATCTATTTGTTCTGGTTCAACTGCTCATGTCTAGGGACATCTCATCTAGTTCTTCCTTTTAATACAGCTCAGTCATTGCTCACCCTGTGTGAATCAAAGTACACATTACGTGGGCCATGGATTGAATTCACAATTACTCTTTCACGTACTCACTTTGTTATACATTATCATCATTTGACAAATAATGTCAGTTCACATATGGACCAGTCTTGATTCAATTATAAATTCAAATAAAGCATGACAATATATTTGTATTGGAGTTTGATTTCCTGTTTAAACAAAGCGTAATTCAGTATTCCCTAACAAAGAAGATCTGTCTGAAAAGTAACGGCACCGGCCTTCACAAAAAAATTATTTCAATTCGAAACAAGAAACTACATGGTTTCCCCTTCAAAGTAACCCTCGAATTTAATACACTTTTACATGATTCTCTGTCACGCTTCTATGCATTGCTGGAAGGATTTTCTTGGATGGCCCTCAGCTCCGTCGTTATAACCCTCTTGATGGCCTTCACGCCTTCAAAACGGGTCCCATGATGATCCCCCTTGAACTTGGGGAAAAAAGAAGTCATACGGAGCAAGATTAAGTGAACTGTCCTCCTGATTACTTATTACATACATATTACGTACATTATTAATTGTGTTCCTAATTCTTCTACACCCTGTAACCCCTTGTGTCTTAGTAGCGTTACTAACTTGCATGGGGTATTACCGATTAAAAAAGAATAACGATGTTTATACAATACAGTGAACTTTTTCTCGACTAGAAACTGTCTGTTAAAGGCATTGTGAGCAGGTGCATTGTCGTGGTGAAGGATCCACGATTTGTCCTGCCACAACTCTTGCCTGTAAAAAAAAATGGAATGGTTGTAGAAACTTAAGCTTAGAATTACATACTCCCAAGATATCATATTAGATGAAAACACAATCCGCTTATCCGTCTTTCGGCCATAGCTCATAAAGTAATCCCAGTCCCGTTACTTTTCAGACAGAAAGCGTATGTGTCTTTATGTGTGTGTCTGTTTGCTGGCGTGATGTGTAATAGAATATTTATTACTTCTTTATTGGAACTTGTTGGTTAAACTAGTTGCTTACCCATCAAAAATAATTATTTATGCATAATATATATGTGTGCCATTTTCTTACTGGGATCAGTGTAATATTTGTATGAAGAATCGAAAGTGTTACCCACACTATAAAGACGAACTATAAAGTGTAAATAAGAAGAAATATCAAGAAAAATAAAAATAAAAGCGGATGAAAATAGCAGAATAATAAAGATGACAGAAAGTAACAGGTAAACAAATATTACATATTGTATCATTGAACGTGGTTGAAGCTTTATTTATTTCTTTTTGATTTTTTTAATCATTTCATTCCAAGCAAGGCACCAAAGCCACTAAGACGCAAAGGGGTTACTGAGTGTTAGAGAATATGAGAAAATCTATTAAGGAGAGAAGACAATGAAAATAAGATTGAAGAAGACAGTAGATAACGATTGACATTGCATTTAATTGAGGACCAAACTTGACTGTGATGCTTGTGGAACTCTTTTGGGGCTTAGGAGAAAGTGTCTTCCAGTAGAAGAAACTGCTAGCATAGAACTTACGGTTACATCTAGCCATTTCAACTGTAAAAGGATAAAACCTTGCTTCCAATCTGGTAGTGCGCCCTTGAAGTTTACGTACCATAAAGTTAAGTTCATCACAACAATTACCATGAAAATATTTATAAAAAAGGTACAGAGAATCAACATTACTGGACCTGAGCCGAGATGCTAGGTCAGGACCAATAATATTATACTCTTCTTTACCGGATACATGAAGCAACGTCTAATCAAGGTAGAGGTTGAGGGAATGAGGGCGTTGTAAGGGCGTAAAAAGAATGAGTAATTAGTGCACGTCATGAGAATATGTAGGATATATAAAATTGGACTCTAGACTTGATGATAATTAGTAGCAGTTGAGGAGACATCTTCTCGGGAGGTTCTGGCACAAAGTAAGAATTCTGGTGAAGAAGCTTTTACGTGGGTTACATCCTTTTAGCAAATAAAATTCAAAGGAAAATCGACCTGAATTTTGCTGTTACCAGCTGAGCCACGGCAGACCGTCATATTAAATCGAGTTTCTGTTACGTACTTGATTGTGCATCCTTCACTGAGAAGCGTGTGAATGTATATAAATCATATCACTAATCTTCGATTATAGGATTATTTCCTTGATAGAAAAGTGGGATACATGGTCGATTCTTGCTGTAAATCAAAGTTGTGCCCTCTTATATCATCGGGGATGGAAAAATGTCCTTGAAATAAGAAATAATATTAGATTTTTCAAAAGAATCATAAACAATATTGCTTTATATAATGCAATGTTCCCTGGCAGACAATTAAATTTATTAAATCTTGTAGAAAAATTTCATTCTCCGTATTGTAGAGAATATCACAGAACAACCATTCGGGACTATTTCCTGCAGAACTTCCAGAACTTTTGGACTGGTTTCCCTTTTGGCGTCATGATCAGACCAGGAATTGGAGGGAAATACAACAAAAGAAGCAATTATTCCATGCTTGAACACATAAGTTTGAATTAAGTTTTCAACTGATTGGTAATCATTTTCAGAAATCTCTCCTAAAATTTGTGGAACTTTTAAGTTGCGATAAATATTTTATCTTTTATTAAAGATCTGACTCATTTTGTTTTCGGTATTTCAAAGTGTTGACAGAAATAAAAATAATATTTCTAGAAACATCAGTTGAGGCTTGTGTTATAATTTCACCGGAAGAAAAAGCGTCTAAAGTAGCTATACAATGATAAATTAAAGTGGTAAAGGAACTGAGGATAACTAAAATTCAAGTAAGGGTGTCTGAAATTACAGAAAACATTGTAAGCATATTGTGCACAGGTGATTTTGTTAAATTCCTGTTGATTTCTTGTAACAAATCATTGGTCTCCTTTCCAAGTAGTCGTTTTTCGGTACTGCCCTCTTGGTTTATAATGCTGTCATCTTGTTTTCCGACGATCCCATCTTGTTTTACACTACTGCCATCTTGTTTTACTGTGATGCCCTCTTGTTTTACGGTATTTCCGTCTTTGTTTTCGATGCTGCCATCTTGTTTTCCGATGATGCCATCTTGTTTTACGGTACTGCCATCTTGTCTTACTGTGCTGCTCTCTTGTTTTACGGTACTTCCCTCTTGGTTTACGATTCTGACATCTTGTTTTTACCGTACTGCCATCTTGTTTTATTGTGCTGCTCTCTTGATTTACCGTACAACAGGCTTGGTTTACGATACTGTCATCTTGTTTTCCGATGATGCCATCTTGTTTTACGGTACTGCCATCTTGTTTTACTGTTCTGTTCTCTTGTTTTACGGCGCTGCCATTTAGTTTTACGGGGTTGCCATCTTATTTTACGGTGCTGCTCTCTTGTTTGACGTTGCTGGGGTCTTCCTTTCCAGTGCTGCCTTCTTGTCTTACGGTGCTGCTATCTTGTTTTACTGTGATGCTCTCTTGTTTTACGGTACTTCTCTCTTGGTTTACGATGCTGACATCTTGTTTTACCGTACTGCCACCATGTTTTTTGTGCTTCTCTCTTGTTTTACGGTACAGCCATTTTGGTTCACGATGCTGCCATCTTGTTTTCCGGTGCTGCCATATTTTGTTACAGTACTGCCATCTTGTATTGCTGTGCTCCTCTCTTGTTTTACGGTACAGCCCTCTTCGTTTACGATGCTGCCATCTTGTTTCCCGATGATGCCATCTTGTTTTACGGTACTGCCATCTTGATTTACGGAACTGCTAATTTGTTTTACGTGGATGCCATCTTATATTACGGTGCTGCTATCTTGTTTGACGTTGCTGACGTCTTCCTTTCCAGTGCTGCCTTGTTGTCCTACGGTGCTGCCATCTTGTTTTATGGTGCTGCAGCCATCTTGTTTTGCGGTGTTGCAATCTTGGTTTATCATGATACCCTCTTCTTTTATAGAACTTCAAGTTTCCGGTTTAATTATTAATCGATGAAATTCCGAAGATTATAACCTTAAATTCCTCATTCTTTGATATTTTAGTGCCACAACTCGACACCTAGGAATTCACAAAATTTTCAACAACATGAAACGAAAGAGCAATGCAAACGAATAAAGCGTTTTTCACCTGATTTCAGTGGAAAACTATTGCAGTCTTTCGAAATCAATGATAAATATAAATGATACGTCTGTTTCTAATTCTGCTCATAACTGACATTATTTATTAATGTAAGCTTTTACTCTTTAAGCCTAAAAAATAAGTTGTTTTGTTTTTTGTTATTCGTTTTCTTCTTTCATTTTTTACTCAGAAATCCTAATCGTCCTTGTGTTAAGCCATGCAGCAAAATGTTTGCAAAACAAATGTGAAAAACAAATAAGAGAAAACAAAGCATTAATTTAGATGGGAGATATTTCAACTGGAAAGAATCTGATTTCGAGTTGTCGTTTGGTAACTTTCACGTTTCTATCATAAAATAGAAACTATTATTTTCTATCATAAAAATATTATTTGCTATAATGAAAAAGTGAATGCGTTTCATTTATTTGTATTTTCCAGTCATTTTATAAAATAATTAATCCTTGAATTCTGAATAGGAAGAAAATAGTTAACGTGCTGTTTAATCAATAATGAGCCATTAACGCACTAATTATTTGGGATAATCCATACAGGAGTCAATTTGGATAATGAATTAACGGATTTAATTACGCATGATACTTCATTTACTTGCTTCGGATATTCAAATTCAGGTATTACCGTAATTCTCCATGTATAATACGCACACCTAAAATTGTGCTGAAAATGCGGGAAAATGATTCCACTCACGCATAATACGCACCCATTTTTCGGTAATCAAGCCCTACAAATTGTATCTCTACACTTTCATTACGACCAGCGTTTCCTACGCTTATTTTTAAAAATTGGTTTTAAACGTAGAATAATATTATTTTAATTTACTTTTATGATAATTCTTATTTTATTTTACGGCAATTTTTTAAAGATATTTTATAACTGTGCATAATACGCACCTCTTATTTTGCTTAGTATTTTTTTTGAAACAACTTCGTATTATACATAGGGAATTACGGTAAATACGATGGATAGAAATTTCAGGTCCTAAATGATTGAGATGATTCATTAAATCTCTACACACAAGCAACCAATTTGCAACTGGGTGTCATGCCACTAGCGTTTACCCCTGGTGGCCCGCTGCCGGACCGCCGGCGTTTTAGTCTCGCCTATGTTACCACTGGCGGACAGCTCACTGGTGTCTGCCTCTAGAGGACCGCTGGCGTTGCCATCGGCGGCACGCCAGCGGGCCACTAGCGGCTTGCGTTTAGGGAAAGTTAAACCCTTTACACAGTCCATTAAAGAATTGAATACTCGGGATAATCTATTCAGGGCCTAAATACATAGAATAACACTGCATAACGGAGGTTAAGTACATAACCATGAAAAGGTCTATATTTCCCAATAAGGAGTTGAAGACTCGGGATAATCTATTCAGGATACCTAACCATTTTGTGGGGAAGAGTTTTTCAGGCTTAGGCTAATGGTTTTGTACATTTATTTTATTAACTTCGATAAAAAAATATATCTATTTGTATTCTTTTCAAAACACTATGGTTTTCATATTCTCTGTATATATTTTTGTAAGCAATCATCCGTGGAAATAAGAGATTATTCTCGAAAAAGATTGAAACGTTAATTCCAACTTCTGATTGTCTTATAGGGAAGTGTCTGTTTTCCGATGAGTCGAAAGATATTAACAAAGTAAAGAGTGTTAAATCTACAGACTTATTGCTTCATCTTCATCATCTGATTATTCTTGCTCTAATATTTATAGAAAATCTCATAATACTCAGTCGAAACAAAGGTATTTTTCAAATTTTTTTCTGAACACGGGATGTGAGCTTGAATAAGTCTATGCAAAATATAGAATTATTTTCTTTGAGAATACATTAAATCGCTAATGAATTTTTCTGTAGTCCCAGTTTAAGTGTCATTCCAAATCTGAATCCGAATCCATTCAAGTCTTACCTTTTTTTACTCCTATTGGAAGAAACCATATCTGATTGGCTGTGTATTCAGGCTTGTAGTCGTATAAACAACGCTAGGCCAAATGCGCGTTGGTAAGGATTATTAACCTTAAAAGAAACTAAACATGTTTTTTACAGTGATATTCATCCTGTACAAATCCCGGGAGTCACTCGAGGTAGAGTGTTACAGAGTAAGAGGTACAGTTTATGCAGATAAGTGGGGAAGATAATGGCCAACCATATGTTTTGAACAGGTTCATATTGTAGTGATTAGGAAAGCATCCTCTTGGAAGTCGGTTCCCACAAACCAGCGATACTTGGGAAGAAGGTGCTTGACTGAAACTTACATTGGATGCGAAGGGAACGAGGGTCATTCTCTGTAATGTGCATAGCATGGTCTATTAGCAGTGAAGGTTAAAACTGGCGGGACTAAGGAATGTAGTTCGTCTGGACAATTTTCCTGGAAATACCTCGAGAGCACCGAGAGGCTTGTGATGTTTCATATTTGCGAAAGGGTTGGACGGTTAACAAATATTGTTTGAATATCTTTTTTGTTTTTTTGTTAATTTATTGTTGTTTTTCATTTGATTCATTGACCGTTTGTAAGTAAGATGCAGATAGAAGATTAAATGAAATCAAATTTATTCACGGTTAAACGAAGTTTCACTGTGATTTCATTAAAAGTGAGGGGTCTACTAGGATATAATGGTCGTGCAATATTCATTAAAAATTGAGGGGACTACAAGGATATAATGGTCGTGCCATATTCATTAAAAGTGGGAGGTATACTAGGATATACTTGTCGTGCAATATTCATTAAAAGTGAGGGGACTACATGGATATAATGGTCGTGCAATATTCATTAAAAGTGAGGAGTCTACTAGGATATAATGGTCGTGCAATATTCAGTACAAATGAGGGCTCTACTAGAATATAATGGTCGTGCAATATTCATTAAAAGTGAGGAGTCTACTATGATATAATGGCCATGCAATATTCATTGAAAGTGAGTGGTCTACTTGGATATAATTGTCGTGCAATATTCATGAAAAGTGAGGGGTCTACAAGGAGATAATGGTCGTGCAATATTCATTAAAATTTAGGGGTCTACTAGGATATAATGGTCGTGCAATATTCATTAACAGTGTGGAGTCTACAAGTATATAATGGTCGTGCAATATTCATTAAAAATGAGGGGTCAACTAGGATATAATTTTCGTGGTATATTCATTAAAAGTGAGGAGTCTACTAGGATATAATTGTCGTGATATATTTTTTTGAAAGTGAGGTTTCTACTATGATATGATGGGCGTGGAATATTCATTAAATTTGAGGGGTCAACTAGGATATAATGGTCGTGCAATATTCATTAAAAATGTGGGGTCTACTAGGATATAATGGCCGTGCAATATTCATTAAATGTGAGGGGTCTACTAGGATATAATGGTCGTGCAATATTCATTAAAATTGAGGTGTCTACTAGGATATAATGACCGTGCAATATTCATTAAATGTCAGGGGTCTACAAGGATATAATGGTCGTGCTATATTCATTAAAAGTGAGGTGTCTACAAGGATATAATGTTCGTGCAATATTCATTAAATGTGAGAGGTCTACTAGGATATAATTGTCGTGAATTATTTTTTTGAAAGTGAGGGGTCTACAAGGATATAATGGTCGTGCTATATTCATTAAAAGTGAGGAGTCTACTAGGATATAATTTTCGTCCAATATTCATTAAAAAAGAGGAGTCTACTAGGATATAATGATCGTGATATATTTCTTTGAAAGTGAGAGGTCTACTAGGATATAATGGTCGTGGAATATTCATAAAAACCCTTTATTTCGCTCACTGGGGCAGACTGTTCTAGTTCCACGTGCCATGTTTAATGGATGTCACTTATCAGTTATCTTCTGTTAATTTCCCTATGATAGTACTCTACCGCCTTACTCGGGTAGTGTACTCACACACTTTGTGTCCTGTCACTGGATCAGACTAACGCCAGTGAGCGAAATAAAGGGTTCAGTTCGACACTCCAACCACCTGAAGAATGCTGGAGCGTACAACGGCCAAAACCTTCTAATAAATATTGCGACAAAGATGAGAGCAATAATCCGAATAATGTACATAATACCTCATCTCAGAAATATAGACAGATACTGAAGTGCCGAATCATTGTAATAAATATGGCGACAAAGATGAGACAATAGTCCGAATAATGTAAATAGTGTACATAATACCTCATCTCAGAAATATAGACAGATACTGAAGGGCCGAAATGTTGTAATAAATATGGCGACAAAGATGAGGACAATAGTCCGAATAATGTAAATAGTGTACCTCATCTCAGAAATATAGTCAAAAATATACCATTATAATAAGGTTTATTTTCAGTGTAATATATCCAGTTGCCTGTCTGCTTCATTTCGCTGAGTGTTCATTCCGAGCCTCCTCTCCTTTATTTCTAGAGGTTCATATTGTCTGGCAGCTGCAGTCCTCTGAGTATCCATGCTACGTTGCATTTCACATTATGCAATCCTTTGAGTATTTAATGTACGTCTGGCAGGTTTTTCTTGATTCTCAAACTATCTTGATGCTAAATTCCGTTGAGCATTTAATGTACATCTTTTATCAGATTCTTCTTGAGTCTCAGACTCTCTTGCTGCTGCATCCCTTTAAGCATCCAATGTAGGTCTTCTGTCACCTTTTTCTTGAGCATCTAATCTTTGTCTTCGGTCCGCTTATTCTTGACTTTTTGCATTTTCTCTCCTTCACTTGCTCATCTGATCTTCACTTACTTTTGCTCTTTCTTTTTTCCGACGCTCGGACAGCTTAGGTGGCACAAAATCGAACTTTGTAGAATGCATTGTTGTAAGGATGTAGCCGAATCTTCAATTGCTAGGGTCTGCTGGCATCTGAACAGACAACCGAAGGATATAGAGCTGTATAGGTTTGCTCACTGTAGGATGAACTACTTTATCAAGGATTCAAATAAACTGTAAAGTTGCATATTAATTAAATTGTAGTCATTGTAATGGTTCAATTGATGTCTTCCTTGTCCAAAAGAGACAAAATATATGAAAAAAACTACACTGGGATCCAGATTAATTTGGATCATTATATCAGATTGAAGCAGAAGCTATTGTGTAGTTTACAGGAAAATAAATTTGCGGTCGCAATCAAATGGTTGGATGCAAAATGAAATGAATGGAAAATGATGGTAGGGTTTAAATTTAATTTAAATCCATGGACACAAATTCCTTTGGGGCTGGGAGTTGTGCCCTACTGGAATAACGCTTAGTTAGATATATATAGTCAATGTCATTAGGTGTCATGCATAGAATCTCTTTCGAATTTCTTAAGAATCTATTCAATGGTTGTTTTGTTTTTTAGATTTTTAGGGGACTAAGCCCCACCCACTTTACCCATGCAGACTCCATATAAGTGCCTTGGGCGTTGGCTTCAAAATATAGCAACGTGACTAAAAGATATAGCCCTATAGTAAAGACAAAATCCGTGATAGTAAAGGTTCAAATACTCAAGTTATGGGCTTCCAAAATTTTCAATATAGGGGCGTGGTTAGACCCCATAAAGGTGTTTTGATATTATTGAAA
The DNA here is from genome assembly GCA_964036315.1 of Acanthosepion esculentum. Lineage (NCBI taxonomy): Eukaryota > Metazoa > Mollusca > Cephalopoda > Sepiida > Sepiidae > Acanthosepion > Acanthosepion esculentum. The sequence continues at coordinate 94,065,950 of OZ038496.1, read as the reverse complement.
CTGTCTGATATTTTGGGATTAGGGAAAATCATTTAAATCGAAAGGAAAAAAAGGAGGGGGTGCGTTATACCATGCACCAGGACTTTCTTTGATTAAAATAATATGTGCTTAAACATAATACATTAGATCCAATCTCATGTCGGAAATGTATGTTCCAAATTTCATAAAAATATCTACAGTAGTTTTGAATACATGGGTGCATTGATTTTCAATGTGGCGGGGGTCTGCAACCCTTTGTTATCCTCTAAAATAAATCAAACATAGCTCATTAGACTCTTTTATATCTACTAACTATGTTCCAATTTAATGAAGATCGGTAAAGTAGTTTTTCGTCCTATAGATGTAACGACAGAAACAGACATGCACACAGAATTACATCTTTATATATATATATATATATATATATATATATATATATATATCTGTATATATAATTTCAAAATTTTTGTGTGTATGTATGTGTGTGTATGTATATATATGTGTGATCGGATATTTTTTTATCGTATTCACACTTTTCCTCCGATTTCGATTAAATGTTTATTTGTTTGATAGTTAATTCTTCAGTGTCGGCTTTGAATCCAAATTG
>OZ038496.1:94060364-94062864 GCA_964036315.1 Acanthosepion esculentum | reverse complement strand
AATGCTGCTATCGATTTCTTTTTGCATGATCGTATGCTAGTTAACATTCGTGTCAGTCAGCTGTTGGCTCTCACGCTGGCTAATAGAATCTTCCTGCCTATTCGTGGCAGCCAGCTATAGGATCTCGCTCTGGCCAGTAGAAAATGGCTGCAAACTTCATGAAAACAGCCGTAGAAGCATGAACAAATCGATTATTTCCACTATCGATGTGAGTTGGGAAATGCAAAGTCGGTTCTGACCTTCTCCCTAACTTGCAGCATGGGCATGTAAACTTTGGTGCAAATCCGTCGAAAATTGCGGCCGTGCATTCGTTACACACACACATACACATCCTGCCTTTTATAGATAGAGATTACCTGTCTATGTTTCTGATATTAGGTAATTATTTACAACATGGACATTGTCCTCAAGGACAGAGGATAAAAGCGATCGGTTGAATCCAGTGACATATGCCAAAGAGTTTTGAGTTCAATACCTGGCTATAGCTGAGGTGAACAAAAACTCGGAGAGTTGAGTTAAATGGTGTTATCTGATACTCAGACATCTAGAAGAGGCATGGCACTTGGAACTAGAACAATCTATCGCCGTGAACTAAATAAATGTTTCAGGTCGAAATTCCAATCACCTGAACGAGGCCGGAGCGTACAACGGTTGAAACGTCGTAAATATGACAACCCAGATGAGAACGTCTGTCCGATCAATGTTAATATTATTAATTATTTAAAATATTATGTATTAATAGACATTTTAATATAGGAGTGTGGGTTGAAAAGTTTATCGGCTGAGCATCTAGGAGTAATGCACGAACTGTGAATTATTGCATGCATTAATTTCAACTATTCTTATTAATAATTGCATTGTTTCTTTCCAGGTAAACTGACATCTGACTGTTTAAAAGAATTTCATCCTGTTGGTGAAATAAGTCATCATCAGTAGATATGACGTCACTATCACTACTATAATGTTTCCCAGCAAAGTGTTTTTTTGTTGGGGAACAGATGATAGTTAAATAAAAAAAAAGTTCATAGCCACAGTCAATAGAGAAGCAAATATAACCAAGTACATGTGTACTTTAGCAATGTCCTGATGAAACAAGACATCTTTCGTCAGTTTTCGTGGACATTTCATTGTCATAACCTTTCGTAACTGCCTCAGCAAGTTGGCAAAGAACTCTCCATTGATGATGTGGCCATTTTTGGTGATAGTCAATAAACACAATATATTTTGCCTCCAATAACACTGAAGCCATCAAATTTTCTGCAGATGAAACTTGGCCTACTTTCGAGCAGGTGAAGCGGTCTTCTTACACTACATAGATCGTTTCTTTGTCTCTGGTTCGAAGTGATGAACCCAAAGCTCATCCTGGGTTAGTAAACTTTCAAGGACCCCGTCTGGATCCATGTCAAACAATATCAGATAATTCCGTGATGTCGTTAGCCGGTGCCAGAAGTACCACCGAGCAGAACCTTCGTCATACCAAGAATGTTCTCAGCTCTTTCACAAGATGGTCAATTATCATAAGTTATGTCACTTATAGTCAACTGCGTGTCATCCATTACTATGTGGTGAACACAGTCGATGATTTTCTCGGTTGTGGCAGTCGACGAACGTCCGAAGGTTGGGTCAAAACTGTCCCGTCCCCTCGAAAATTTCGCCTAAATTTCCATCAAAGAATAAAACTGGAGTGTCATGTCAGCATGAGGGGGCTAAACATCACGAAGCTAAATTTTGTCCATTTTCAAAAGAAGTCGCTACTAGTTACTGTTAAAATATTCTTTGAACAGTCAGATGTCAGTTTACATGGGTAGAAACACTACAGTCATTAATAAGAAGAGATAATTAATGCAATTAATGCATGCAAGATTAATCCTCGATAATAACCCTATGAGGTTTGCAGGCTACCATAGCATATGTGCGTGCGAATTTGTGTATCGGTATAAACTGTGTTTAATCAATATTCAGCTCCGACATTCAGTATTTATATAATTGAATGAATTACTACGAATATATACATTGTATATATATATATATATATATATATATGATTTAAATAAAAATAAAAACAGACCACTTTAACGTTCCATGTAATAAATTATTTCACCACACCCCTTTTAAAGGATCGCGGATACATATATATATATATATATATATATATATATATATATATATATATATATGTATATATATATATATATATATATATATATATATATATATATATATATATATATATATATATATATATGGTCGTAATATATATATATATATATATATATATATATATATTATGGTCTTAAAATGTGCTATATTTATGGGATAAAGTGCTCAATATCAGAGATAGAGCGTGTGTAAATATAAAAGTGAACATAGAAGTCAACAACTAGATGCGATAGTCTGTTTCATGTTAGATGCAATCGTCAGGCCACGAGTGCTGTTATTTTTCTCGGCTATTATATATATATATATATATATATATATATTATTTATTTATTATAATTTT
>OZ038496.1:94050364-94055364 GCA_964036315.1 Acanthosepion esculentum | reverse complement strand
GTCTATTACGTCGTGATTTTTCGTATTTTTTATATTGTCATTTGTATTTCAGAATTTTGTTGGAGAAGAGTGAATATAAATTTTTTTTTTTTTACTGGACCAAAATTTGGCAATCAGTTATTTTTTCATGGTGTCATGTTTTCCAGGACGGAGTTGGTTAAGTCTCCCGGCAGATTCCTGCGAAATAACAGGATATCCTGCGCAAAATAGGAAATTGATTTTACGATTGTCTTCATTCTAGCTTTGAATTCAGAGTAGTTCTTTTCGTCGAGTGGCTGCCACCCAAAATTGTCGACACTGCTTATTTAACCCTTAACTGGGGAAAGAGAACGTAAGAAATTAAACGCAACAAACAAGTCTTAAACTTGATCTCAGTTTTGCCTCTGCCAATTTCCGCGATGATAACATTTGCGCTACCGGCATATTCTAACATTTGTTAAATAAATTTAAAATTTCAATTCTCAAAATGAAGATCTCATTTCGTTTTGTGTTTAACGATTTTCGATTAATGGCTTCATGAAAGCAAAGCCATTTTAATAATTAATATTTAATGTTGTCTACTGCGTCTTTCCTCCAGATGAAACCTCGCAAGGCGATCGCTTATCTATCACGATTTCCATGCCAAATGTTCTGACAGGCTATAGTTCCAACCATTCATATATTTACAGCTAAGATCCGCCCTGCTATGTATACAGTGTTGAATGATTCTAATTCCTTTCGTTTTCGTTTGATATGAAGGATATTCCGTACAGACAGTTCCTTGCAGAAGAAGATTACGTCTTCGAACAAATCCCTGAAAGGAAAATAATCTGACGTTAATTTCTTCCAATTTAATCTTATTTATCCTAAATATATTCCTAATCTGCACTTACTACGTCCTCTTACGTCCATACAGAATTCGAAAATCTCTACCTTGCCTGTTTTGTTGGTCTTACAAGGAGTTTTGTTGATCTCTCGCTCAACTACGCCCCACCCATAATAATCAAGTGTGTTGCTGTCTAGGGAATTAGGTCGTCAGATGTAAGGGGTGATGCAGTCGCAGATATTGTCTGACAGCCTTGACTGGGTTATCCAGCTTGAGTCGCATGGTACAGAGTTCTGTTACCAGACATAGTGTCTTCCTGCAGTCAGCGTCTTGACCAAGGGAATCACTACTTTCTTCAGGTCATTGATGTTGGCCTCCGTGTTGAGTCTGAGGCCCTTACCAACAAATTCGGGATTTCATTTCTTATTGGACAGATACGAGTTATTTTTCCGAGCTGTCGTACCTTAGACTCATCTAACTCTTCACAAATACTACAACACACTATCCTTAGATTGACACTCAAACACACTGAAATGCTCGTATTAGAGCTTCCGGCGCGAATGCCAAGCAGTACAGCACGCCAGTTCCAATTTTCTGGCGGAGTGAATTGCATCATAGTGCTCTTTTCCTCCCAGACGGTGCCTAACTGACCTTACTATTCTGTGCAGTCGACAAAATCAAAAACAAACAACACGTATAGGCGAAATTAAAAATATAATATGACGACAATTTTTCCTCACCCCCTCTAGTATACAGGTTTTGCTAACTGGTCTTTGCTCAGTATCTGTCTATATTTCGGAGATGAGGTATTATGTACAATATTTACATTATTCGGAATATCGTCATCATCTTTTTTGCCATATTTATCACAACGTTTCGGCTGTTGTACTCTCCGGGCTTCTTCACATATGGAGAAAAAGTGGAGATCACCGCCCTCTGTGGGATCAGGTTGAAGTCATAGACAAAGGACATCATTGGAAAATTCGTAAACTTAAGGAATCAACACATATGCTAGGTCACACAAATCTCCTGAGTCGACTAAGCATAGAAACGAATATAATATGGGAACCAGTAATAAAGAGTTCCAGCAATAATAACAACGACAATTGCAATATAAGCTCTGGTAAAAAAGTGGAATGATAACATCAAAAATTACAATATGAGCTCTGGGAAAAAGGTTTCTGAAGACATTAAATTTATTAGTCTCAGGAATTCATACACAGATGTGCTTAAAGACACAGGACACAGTGAATAAAGGCGTTTGTTAGATCCAATGACAAGACCCAAAGAGTTCAATACCAGGTTAAGGCAGTGGAGAACTTGGAGAAGTGAATTAACAGCGGATAACTGATAACTGACATCTATTATACATGTCAGGTGGAACTACAACAGTTCCACCTACCATGTTCCAAAGGGTTCAGTTCGACACACCTGAAGAAGGCCGATGCGTATAACGGCCGAAACGTTGTCATAAATATGGCAACAAAGATGAGGAAAATAGCGCGAATAATAAAAATAGGGTATTTGCTCTAAAGTAGTAGCAGATGTTTTTAATAATTCCCAATACTAACGTGTTAACAAAAACTACGTCGTTGAAATATTTTTCCAGCACCTAATATGAGGAAAATACACCGACATTTTCCAATGAGAAATGATTCGTTATGTAAAGTAAGATTTTGAAACGCCGTTACACACCTTGACGGTGAGAAAAAATATTTTTCAAATTTGTATATTCCAATGAATGCATTTATATTGGAGATGTACTACTCATACTTATGCAGTTATATTAAAAACTTACATCTATATATCTCTACGCAGAATACGAAAAATCATTTATTTATAAAGCGGCATCGATTTTCTATACGATTCAATCATGCATAGTTTTACACATATGCTTTTAATGTATTCAGCGCATGGAAGTTATTGAGTACGAATGGAAATATCTACAGTATCATGTTGATGCAAACTTTGTCAGTATGTTTTAGACAAAATCATTTATTATTTATTTATATAATTTCAAAAGATCATTATTCAATCTCTAATATTTTCCTCACAAACATTCTATAATATATTGGCAACGTACCGCTAAATAACATCTTCTACGATGAAAGATCGATTTTGTTAGTTCGTCAATAAATTCTTTCAGGAAATATTCGGTATCTTCAATTCGATGGAGGCGTTTCAAAGTTTCGAATTTTTCATCTAGACGGGATATATATTTGTAATCCTTTCACCCCCAAGCAAGACAATAAAGCCACTAAGACATGGGGGTTTCCGAATGTGAGAGAATATGAGAAAAACTACTATTAAGGAAAGAGGACAATAAAAGAACAAGAATTAAAATACCGACTGATACTGCGTTTAAATATTTGAAGATCAAAGTTGATTGGGAAGTGAGAAGACGGAAGTGAGAAGACGGAAGTGAGAAGACGGAAGTGAGTTCTACAAGCGACAAGTGCATTAAAAGGAACTGTTAGCAGAGAACTTGCAATTATTTCCAGTTATATGAGAGAAGGAAAAATATTCTTACAGATAGACACCAATAAAAGAATAGGAAGATAACATTTTATTTCACATTTCGATCAATGTTGACTGGAAAGCAAGATATCATAAGTGCGTTTTATACGCAAGAAGTGCGATTCATATATCTCTATCTATAAAAGGCAGGATGTGTATGTATGTGCAACGAATGCACAGCCGCGATTTTCGACGGATTTGCACCAACATCTACATGCACATGCTCCAAGGTAGCAAAAAGACCAAGACCGACTTGGCATTTCCAAACTCCCATATATAGTGGAAATAATAGATTTCATGCATCTACGGCAGTTTTCATGTAGTTTGCGGCCATTTTCTACTGGCCACAGTGAGAGCCTATAGCTGGCTGCCACGAATAGGCAGGAAGATTCTATTGGCCAGCGTCAGAGCCAACAGCTGACTGACACGAATGTTAACTAGCATGCTAGCATTCAAAAAAAATCGATAGCTGCATTCGTCAGAAGTGGGAAAAATTTAAATCCGCATGTTACCTTACTCCAATTGGCTCATTCGTTTGCTTAAACTCAACGTTGATTCTGATTCCGTGAAAAAGGATTTGTTGTTACCATTTTTTTTCATTTGGTTTTTCCAGTTACGAGTCCTTTTTTAAAGCTGATCGTTTTGTGTTCATTTTGTTTAGTTCTTTTTTCGTAACAGATTTAATGTTTAGTATAGAACAGTATTCAGTACGGCAAAGGGCTCTCCTTTAAAATCAAGGAAGGGCAAAATAATTTTAAGTCAAGTGATAGCGATTGATGTATGAGTCGTACGATTTTTGAATCAAGCAAGGGCAACGCCGGGCCATGCTACTAGTATATATATATATATATATATATATATATATATATATATATATATATATATATATATATATATATAGTTTACGAAAAACTAGGTAATCCGTATGGGTAGACCCAAGGAGGATAAAATCCAGAGAGCTCAATGTAAATCAGAGCTAATAATTTAAATAAAAACAGATTACTTTAAGATTCCATATAATAAATTATTTCACCACAGCCCTTTTAAAGGACAGTGGATCATCAGATTTATTTCCAAATGTTGAAATGAAAAAACGAAAATAAATTTACACATTTATGACGGGCAATAATAAGGAAATTAACGGAGTGGGAACAGTGTAGGGGGTAGAGAGACAGCATTGAGTTAGATGTAACATTTCTATTGTTTCAAATTTAAATTTTCGCTGAAATCTAGACATTGACACGTTAAATCTGTTAACGGAAGTTATATCTTGATATGGGAGTGGGATAGACCAAAAAAGCATAAAAAGAAAAAAAGAAAAAGAGAGAAAAAAAGAGAAATAGGTTGTGATAGAGTGTCATTAACTTCCATTGGAATAGGCGTTGTTTTTTTCTTTACTTTGAGATTTCGTAAACTTTTTTGCTTAAACGGTCTAAGCAATTTAATTATATGTTGAAGTTTTTTTAAAAAAAAAAACCTTATTACGACCATTTTGGGGATTTAATGTGAAATAGTCGATTAAAAAATATGTATAGACTTTACATTAAAATACTAAAAACTTTTTCTCAAATATAAGTTTACATCTAGTAGTAAATGATTATTAAGGTGATATCTATATCAGTTTGAATTTTATTTATGAGTTTGATTAGTGACTATTTTTATATTGGTAATTTCTATT
>OZ038496.1:94040364-94045364 GCA_964036315.1 Acanthosepion esculentum | reverse complement strand
TTTACCATATGAAGCACGGAGAGAAAGGTTTTATGTTCGGAATTTTCGGACACGCCTGTGTCCTTTATCAGCGAACCGAGCAACAGAGAAATTGGGAATACTTACCGACAGATGCGTTTGTCGATGGTGTATGTTCCAGTGGAAATCGTATTATTAGCAAAAGACAGATCTCTCTTTGAATCCTCGATGTGCGAAACTTTTTTTATGAAAATAAACTTAAATTCAAAAATTTTGATCGTTGTAAAAATGTTAGGCAGGCCTATTGTTATTAGAGTGTGTCGTTGGGGGAGTGAAATTGTAGCCATTGATGGTGAGCGTTTTAGCTTGGGTAGGGGGGAATGACATTTCGCGAGTAGCAAGTTGTAGCAAAAATTGTCAAACTACGTGGACGAGTCTCGAAAGACGGAACTATAGTTAGGATATGGCGTGATAAAAATGAAGAAAGACAAAAGGAAATAAAGAAAAGAGGAAGTGAAAACAGGGAATATATAATAATAAAAATATTATGAAATAAAATAAAATAAAATGAAAAGAAAACGTAAAAGAAGAAAATATAGATAAAAATTTTGAAATATATTGTTAGAAAAGGGTTTAATAAAATAAAGTTAAAACCGAGAGGAAAAGCGAGTACAGATATAGATGTACATGCACACATATATGCCCATAATAGTGTGTAAATATACACAAGCCATTACACAAATATATGAATCTTCATACAGGTAGAGATATAAATACATGTGCAAAATTAACAAGAATCTTCACTAACCTTTCCCTCTCCTTACATAAGCTTATATGCAAAGGAGCCACAGTGATAGAGTCAATGATGGTATCAAGAGGGTTAATAGAAAGTAGCCCTGATTACTGCGTCATGTTTTATGTTCTACCACTTATGATTTCTTACTTATGATTATATATATATATATATATATATATATATTATTGTCATCCACAGACAGACTGTTTCGCTGTATCACAGCTCACCAGTGTGGCTAGACGTCCGGTTGCATCTAGCTAGGATCGAAATCCGACTGAATTCTTGCACTAAGCCTTCGGCGCACGGCAGGAATGAAGGTGAATTTTAGCGTATTTATTTTTAGATTTTAAATAAACTCACAGTGACTGACAGTGTCTCAATTCTGCCGAAGAGTGTTGCTATATTTGCTTTAATAGTCACTGTTTACAAACCACGCTTCATTCCCACAGAGCTCAACCGAAATTAATTTTCAGGAGCCAATATATATATATATATATATATATATATATATATATATATATATATATATATATATGATATATATATGATAGAAATTGTTAGGAGGATTTTATAATTATAATTAAGTAATTCATTGACTCTGAAAGAAACCTCAACAGAATGCAGAAAGCACTGGACGGCCGTTTCGTCCTATATTTGGGACTCATCAGCAGTGCGCATCCACTACCGAGAATTGAAACCCTAACAGTTAGGTTATCAAGTAAACGTCATAACAAATGTTCCAACGGGCCTCGGTGACGAGGAGGTAACAAATAACCTATTCAGTGGTAGAATTCAACTGAAATTCCCTGTATCCATAGGACTGTGCCCCCTGGAGCCACGACTGCTATCACCAAGCCGCTCAAACTGAGCATTAGAAGCCGGATCAAGCAATGATATGCACATGATATAAATTGTTAGGAGGATTTGATAATTATAATTAAGTAATTCATGCTTCAGTTTCTGCGGCTTTGTGAGAGTAGTCGTGACTCCAGGGGGCACAGTCCTATGGTTACAGAGAATTTCAGTTGAGATCCACCACGTAATATGTGAGCGAGCGGCGCTATATTGAGTCTGATTTGTTACCTCTTCACCGAGGCCCCTTCGAACAGTTGGTATGACGTTTGCTTGATAACTTAACTGCCAGGGTTTCAATTCTCGTTAGTGGATGCGCACTGCTGATGAGTCCCAAATATAGGACGAAACGGCCGTCCAGTGCTTTCTGCATTCTGTTGAGGTTTCTTTCAGAGTCAATGAATTATTTAATTATATATATATATATATATGTTAAGATATATAGAAATCATGATTAATTTGGTGCTCCTGCTATTCAGCTCGACCGATGCTCGACAAAAATCCAAATCTGTACTGTAATCGATTCAGACGTGACGTGGTATCCCTCTGTCTTTTTTAAAAACTTCTTCATGGCAATATTATTAAAATGTTGAAATTCGAATCTTGAAGTACATGTTAGGAGTGAAACTAAGGTCTTTTGCAATTGCAGAAGAAATAATAATTGTCCCTTAAATCGTATATGTTGCGCAGAGGGGGTAGTGTATTGTAGTGAGGTAGAAAATCACAATGGCGGGTGCCAAAACATGCATTGGTTGTACTGAGGTGGTAAAAAGGTGGTATAATCATACCTCATCATTTAGAATATCCGAACTTAAGCTAGCAAACTATTATTGGAGTTTTGGAAAAATAAGTGAAAAATTCGGTCATTAAATTAAATATTTTAAGAAAAGTATAAGCAAGTAAAGTGAATAGCAACTATTATAAGGTCTGTAAGGATGAGAACATTGCAACAGTCAAGGGTTGTGCTGGGAATGAGATGTCCGAAATTATGGCAAATGCAGGCACCTGAGGAATTTGACTTTAGGATTATACAAATCCGGTTGGATTTGGATAAACAATTTTCTTTTTCCACCCACCGTCCCACGGATTCCTTCAGTGCCGCAGTAAGAAATTAAAGTTCCAGCTGTGTTGTTTGTCTCTATTTCGCTGAGTTTAACACCTGATGAGACCTTGGCAGTCGAAACCGTAGTAGTGTTCCATTCAGCGTTTTATTATTTTAGGATATTAAATCACTCTACAGGTTTTATTTTTCTAACTTGATATTGAGCACTGTTTAACACATACGATTTTAAACAACTATTTTAACGTATGTGTACATTAAAGGAAAGGGCATCGCACGCCTTCTACCATTGTCCTCAGGTCTGGCCTTTCTGGGATTATGTCGGCGAGCTGACGGCTCGTATCGCTCCCGATCAGCTCGTGTCCATCGATCTCGCGTACGAGTGTGACAGTGTGTAGCCCTCGTTTTCCGGGGTAAAACGGATGGTGTTTTTCACGTTGCTAGCCGTGGCTGTAATGGTGGTGTGGACGTCGTGAAAGGAGGAGATTTTGCGGGATGAACGTTAATCGCATCACGATCTGGTTGATTTGTTTTATGCATCAGCTTAGGGTGAAATCAGATCTGATCGAAAGCGTTTAATCTCGACAGATTTCAGCGAAAGGTGGGTGATTGTGGTGAGCCTGGTTCGTGTGGACGGGGCTAGCCTTGATTTTCTCTCTTAAGTCCCCTTGATGCAACGGGACAGTTTCCTGTGAACCCTCCCTTGGTTAAGTTAGACACTATTTTGCTTTCCTAGCTAATTTAAATAAGTGTTGTTCCCGACTTGTTTTACGGCATTCTCTTTGGTTATGACCCATGTCCAGATTCCCTACCGCCCCAGTTTGTTTTTCTCGTGATTTTTTTTTATCTCAGCTGGGTCAGCGTTTGATTTTCCCATTCAGGTATTTATTTTGACCTTCCCCATTCCATTAGTGAGTTTGCTTGTTGATTCTGTCTATCGGCAGAATACGGCGACCACTCTTATTATTTTGAGGGGCGGGCGGCTCCTACTAACATTCGTTTACTTTAAGTTTTAACTCTGTTTTACATTTTGGGTTGTTTTTTGGGGGATTCACCCCCGCCCCTGTTCATTTTACAGATGATGAAATTTTTATATATTTTTGCATATCATAAACTGTGTGATTTTATATCATGGGTTTTTTGTATGTCCCCTGCGAATATGCGGAATTTTGGTGTATGTAGGATTGAGAGGTGATGAATAAGCTCTTGTGGTGAATGAGTAAATTGTAATATATTAATGGGTTGTGAATCATATTAGCTAGTACTAGGATAATTAGTAAAGACCAGTTCCTCCTTATTTCTACCCCTCGCCAATAAGACTTGTCTAAGGACAACCGGGACAAAACTGTATACCTGCCCTAGACTGGACTGGGCTACGAGACGATTGTTGGTGCGATGAGAAGAAAATGGAAGAAGTAGCAATTGATTATCAATCTCCCTCGGTCTGGAGCTCCACGCAAGATCTCCCAACGTGGAGTGAACCTGATGATGGGAAACGTTAGGAAACAACCCAGAACTACGCCCAAGAGCTTGGTGAGCATCTCAAGGCAGCTGGGACCACAGTCACCAAGATGACCATTAGTAACACACTACGTCGTAGTGGACTGAAATAATGTAGTCCCCGCATGGTCACCCTACTCAAGAAGGCACATGTACAGGCCCGTCAGAAATTTGCAAAAGTGGACCTGGATGATTCAGTGGAGGCTTGGGAGAAACTGCTGTGATCAGACGACATTAAAATCGAGATTTTTAGCATCAACTCGACTCGCCGTTTTTGGAGGAAAAAAAAAGCTGACTTATGCTTTGGGGCTGTTTCTCTGCTAAGGGATCAAGACGACTACACCGGTTCAAGGGAAAGATGGATAGGGCTAAGTACAGGGATATCTTAAGTGAAAACCTCCTTGCCCAGCCTGAGTTGTGGATGGGTGTTCCAGCATGACAATGTCCCAAAGCATACGGCAAAAGCAACAAAGGAATGGCTCAAAAAGAAGCACATTAAAGTAATGAAGTGATTTAGTCAGTCCCCGGACCTTAATCTTTTAGAGAATCTGTGGGCGGAGCTGAAGCTTCAAGTTGCTCAACGACATCCTACAAACCATAAGCATTTGCAGAGAATCTGCAAAGAGGTTTGGGCCACCATGTCCCATTGGGGTCTGTAAAATCTTGGTAACCAATTACAGGAAATATCTGGCTGCTGTGCTTGCCAACAAGGATTTCTTCACCAAATATTGAGTTATGTTTTGCTCTGGGGTGAAATACTTATTTTTCAATAAAAAGGAAATAAATATTCAAAAATTAATATGATGTGATTTTCTAGAATTTATTTAATCTTTT
>OZ038496.1:93955364-94037864 GCA_964036315.1 Acanthosepion esculentum | reverse complement strand
ATATATATATATATATATATATATATATATATATATATATATATATATATATAGATAGATAGATAGATAGATAGATAGATAGATAGATTTATAGAAAGACAGAAATCTATATATATATATATATATATATATATAAAAGTGGACATGGAAGTCAACACTTAGACGTTGCCTGACGATTGCACTAGCATAAAACAGACTGTCGCCTCTAAGTGCTGACTTCCATGTCCACTCACTTTTATATTTACACACGCTCTATCTCTGATATTGAGCACTTTATCCCATAAATATAGCACACTTTAAGACTATATTTCTTCATATATATATATATATATATATATATATATATATATATATATATTAGGTATCTCTACGAAATGTAAACAAAAACAGTATAGCTTGAAAAGAAAGGCCTTAAATTTGATGAAAATTTTTTTTATCTGCTTAAGTATATATATCATTATTAAGAAGAAATACCGAAGTATTTTTTGAGTATTTTTAAATTTTTTTTACTCATTCTTAGCATGTCCGAAATTTTAGTTAAAAATCTTGTTTTTTTTTTCAGCAAAATTATCGAAAAAAAATCGATATCAGCCATATTTTTAAAATTTTTTAAACTAAGTTAAAATCCGAGTTTAAATTTCTTTTAAAAATAAATTATAGGTTGTTCAAAATTTTTTTAACGAAAATTATCTAATTTAAAGATTTTTTAATATATTTCTAAGGAAACTTTTACTTACTTTCTTCGAAAGAAAATGTGGTTTAAAATAAAGGGAGGCGATCTTAACATCTTTCGCTATTGACAGGCAATGAGTGATGTGTTGTCATCACATATCGTCAGCTAACGTGAGATCCGAATGATCATACGGAAGGACGTAAATGACGTCACGTAGCTGTAGCCTCCTAAAGTCAATACATATCTGCTTGATAAAACATTTCTATCCTAAGTAAAAATCATCACAAACATATCAATAGTTATTTTGTTACACTCTGCAGCCTATTTGCCCTGAAATAAATATTGAAAAATAACTTATGTCATCATCTGAACAAAATATCAAGGAAACTTTTGATCTGCACCCCATGAAACTAAGTATTTCCTGAAAGCAAAGAATGCTCTTTCATTTCTGAGTGAAATTGGTTGGTGAAATGAAAATGATTATAAAAATTTTTTTCTGGGCAAAAAATATGAAAAAAAAATAGTTAAAATTACTATATCTGAACATTAGAAACCAGGTTTTTTTTTTTGCATGTTCTTTATTTGAAATCAGCATTGAGGAAAACAGTGTTGAAATTAAGCCAAATAAATGACTTCGATATTGCTGGGTCAAGGGCCAGCCAGCCAACAATAACAAGTTGTCACCACCTTGTAAAAAAAATCCAATTTTTTCTTTTTTTTCTTTTTATAATTTAAGTTTGAGAAATGCTTGATGTATTTTTGTTTTTTAACACATTTTGAGCAGGGTGATGACAATGAATTTTTATGAGCTGCAGACAGAATGGACCAAGGACTCGGAGGCAATACTGGATAGTTTGTTTGAATTCACAATGATCACCGAGATAGTTATATGTTGTTCTTTATGTCTAGAAATGAAACAAACTAATAAGGAGCAAAAAAAAAAAAATTAAAATTTATATAGTATTTTGATAAATAAATGATGATGACAAAAATTAAATAATATCAGCTATTGCTAGGTAATTTTCTTTTCTTTTTCTTATCTATATGAAAGATATGTAAATGAAATGAATTAAAATCTCAATGAAGACTATTAAAACTAAATCAAAAAATATAAAAAACGAAAAAAAAAAAGAAAAAAATTGTCAAAAAATATCTGAGTGCGCCAAATTTCAGTGCTCGGTTGGATATGTTATCTTTCGTATTTCATAACAAAAAAAAATATACATGAATAAAAAGAATTTCACAAATTCAAGAAATATATTGAAAAAGTAGCTATATAAAAAAATTAAAAATAAATCAAATGGTACAGTATGAAAATTCATCGTATCTGAAAAATTGACAGAGGGCTCACTGAAAGAAAAAAAGTGAAAGCTGTAAAACAACTTCAAAAAATTGAATTTGCAATGAAATATGTAAAATGATAAATGAAATAAATGGTATTTTTAAAAATGTAGTAATGTTGATGGTGAAAATGGCTTAGGATAATGTTCAAATTTTTGTAATGAGTAAAAACCGCTAATTCAAAATGCACAACATTTGTCACGCTAAGAATTTTTAACGCCATTTAAACTCAAGTCACGTGACCTTTTATACTTTTGTTACCTCCCGTACATTTTAATAACAACCGTTTTAACGTTTTTTTTTTAGACAAAATTACATTTTTTAAGTACGTGTGGAGTTCGGAGTAGTCAAAACGATACAATTTATAAAGCACTAAAACAAGATCTATATCATAAGGACACTTAGAAAACCCGACGCGGCTTGTAAGTAATTTTAAAATATTTTACCAACTTAATGTAAAAAATGTATTATAGTTAAATAATTAAGAAATAACTGAATAAAAAATTTATTATTCATCGGAAAAATTTTTTGCTTTCAGAAAATATTGTCCATATTAATACAAACAACTAAAAGCAAATAAAAGCATTTGAAATTAAATAATATATTTGTTTTATTGAGTTTTGTATATTACAGTTCAAAGCTGTTTTTCAGGTACGTGTGGAGTAATTACAAAAAAACAAAACGTGATTTGCATTCTTCAAAGCCTTGTGCTTTTAACTATTGTAATCACTAAACCCGATGCGAGCGAATTTCTAGAGTTTTCATAAAATTAGTTATGGTGGGGGGATAATAAATATAAAAAAATATTTCTGCCATGACTATAATAAAAAAACATATTTATAATAATTTCGATCATCTGTGAATACTTTCTGAAAGTTTCATTAACATCCGACAATTATTTTCATTTTTGCAAGATTTCCAAAAATAATGTGTGTCATACAAAAATAAAGTGATAAAAATTGTATATGTTATATCACTGGTGACCGTGATACAAAGATAAACAAAGTTTTTTAATCAAAATTTAGAATATTCTAAAAAGAAGGAAAAAATTTTAAAAAATAATGGAAAAAAAACCTTGTTCTTTCCTCTTCCGCATAATATAAGCATTTAAAAGATAAAATTTTGTTTTCGTCAAGTTTGGCGTCTTTTTAATCATGCTTATGCCATTTTTTTAGCGATATCGTAGAGGTACCTAATATATATATATATATAATATGGAGTAAACAACTGAAAAGTTGCAAATTAAAAGAAAAAATTGAATGTTTTTTGTGAAAGTATTTATTTATATTTTTATATATATGTATATATATATATATATATATATATATATATATATATATATATATATATATATATATATATATATATACATATATATATATATATATATATACTTTCACAAAAAAACATTCAATTTTTTTCTTTTAATTTGCAATTTTTCAGTTGTTTTCTCTATATTATATACATATCAAGAAAGTATACTTCTCATTATGCTATATATATATATATATATATATATATATATATATATATATGAATAGACTGAAATAGATAGTTACATAATGCGATGTTTAAATTGTCGTCTAAATTAGGCAAAAATGAAAATAACACTGACATCTCATCTTAACAGAATATATTTACCAAAATTTCCCAAATATATTTTGAAATAGTAAAAAGTAAATTTATTTAATAAAATCGCTATTGTTTTCAAACACGACATCCACACGACTTGTTTAATTTGTTGAGAGTTGCCATAATCGTTCGGTGTTACAATGAGCTTTGTTGTTTTCTCGTTCAAAAGCGACACTCCTTTAATAATCTACCGGGTTACAATCTGGGCAGTTAGGTGGCTAGTTGTAAGGAGTGACGTGGTCGCAGAAATTGTCTGACAACCACGACTGTGTTCTCCTTCTTCTGTGGCATGGTTCAGAGTCCTGTTGCCAGATATACAGTCTCGCAGCAACCACCCTCTTGAACCATTACAATGCTACCTCCTCAAAATACTTGTTGTAAGCCTGTGTTCACTCTGATGTCTTGTGGGAAGACGAAAGGAGGCAGAACGTCGCAATTACTAGTGATCATTCCAAACACCTTCGTAATCACCATTAGACTTATCCAACTCTTTTCGAATCCTTGAGCGCAGAGGATTAGGAAAAAGTTGAATTAATCCGGAGAATGACGCTCAAATATTCATATTGTAGCTTCCGACACGTATGCTAAGCAGTACAACACGTCGTTTCCAAATTTCTGGCGGAGTCACTTGCATCACGATGATTTTTTCTCATAGACGTTGCCCAACTGACCCCACTATACTGTGCATTTGACAAACTGAAAAAATGCGCATGCGCGAAATTAGACATATAAAATGGCGGCAATTTACTCATCGCATTCTGTAGATAGATAGATAGATAGATAGATAGATAATGAACAGGGATAGATAGATAGATAGATAGATAGATAATGAACAGAGATAGATAGATAATGAATAGAGATAGATAGATAGATAGATAGAAAGATAGATAGATAATGAACACGCACACGCAGACACATATATATATACATATATATATATGTATATATATATATATATATATATATATATATATATATATATATATATATATATATATATATATAGATAGATAGATAGATAGATAGAGAGGGAGAGAGAGATAGAGAGATAGATAGATATTAACCTCTTGGATGAGATAGAGGGAGAAGCAGTTACAGAAGGAGAGTAAGATGTAAAATGATTGCGACAGATAAGAATCTCTCCCAGACAGATTGGTAGACAAGCACATGCTTTGTGAAGTGCGAAATTGCATACTTTTTTCTTTTTTATGCGTTTCGTTTTTGTTTCCGTTAAATCTCGAATTAATTCACTCCAGTTTTTTGCCGCCATGCGAGACAGTCTTCGCACATCTGAGCAAAAAAAAAGTCCCTCAAAAGATTCCAGTATAGATAATTTTATTCAAGATCTGTGAAAACAAAACAGTCGCAATTTCTTTGACTGATCGATATGATACAATCCACCCCACAAAAAATCAATTATATCTATTTTTTCTTTGTATGTGTGTGTGTGTTTTTTTTATTACTTCGTATTGTATGTGGCTGATATTGCAATTCTAATATCGAAAAAATCATTTTATTTACTTCAGTAACTCAAAGATTGAAACGCAGAAGAGGCACTTTTTAAAAGAGACTAATATAAACGGAAGTAAATGATTTAAACACATTTCTATGGAGGTTTACTTTCAATATTCCGCTTCCGGTTCGTGAAATACAAAAAAAAATCTATAATAAGAAAATTAAAAGAATGTGTATCTAGGTTTTCGTTAAAGTTCACAATAAAAGAACGTTTAGTATCGTCTATTCTTCATTCCTTTCGAGCGAAAATATGTTTATTATTTAAGCATCGTTCATAAACTGAGCGTTTTGAGCGCTTTCAGTTATTCAGTTATCAAGGCCGACAGGTTTTTTTGACCAATTCTGGGATTTAAAATGTTACTTGATTCTGAAGATTCTGTTTGTGATTGATGACGGAAGAATATTTGGTTATTTCTGTCATACTTATTTAGTATACTTACTTTTTCAGTTAAAATTAATAACAATGGGCAAATAATATTATTTAAATATATTAAATAGGTATTTATCCGGACTTCCCACTGAAACTGAATGTGACACAAGTCAGGTTTAGTGTGGGGTACGCGAGTATGTACACCTGGGTCAAGGGCAAAAATTGCTCATCCCCGGCAACCCCAGTTGCACTGGCATCCGTATCACTATCGCTCAATCTCTCTCGTGCAATGAGGGTGGTACTGCCGCGGACAGTTGTTCCCCGGGGCCGGGCACCTTTCAGTACTTTTTTCTTTTTTTCAGTTAATAGAGAGATCAGGTTTTTCATATCTTTGTTCTATTTTCTTTTGTTTGTGTAAGTTTTCTGTGGGAATGCTTAATTTTAGCAATTAATATAAAAATCAGCATTACTTTTTGCATTATTTGTATTTGAACACCTTCTATTGACTTGCAAGAGAAATTTATCTTGGTCTCTCAAAAACTGCACATCAGCCTAGTGATCCTTGAAGCATATGATATATGTATATATATATATATATATATATATATATATATATATATATATATATATATATATATATATATATATGTGTGTGTGTGTGTGTGTGTGTGTGTGTGTGTGTGTGTGTATTTAGGCAGCAATCCTTCTTTCAAGCACATTTCATTAAAAACGACTGACAAGGTGCTTTTATTTAGTTTTTTATATAATTTCTCGTGCGATCTAATAAAGTTTTTCTTTTCAGAGGATAAATTATATAAAAACTGTCCGAATGTTTTTTTTTTCGAGCGCTTTCGGCTATACATTTAGCCATTATCAAGGATTATATTTCAACTGTTAGAATTAGAAATAGTTTGTTATGTGTATGTTTTATAAAGTGATTCATTTTTTTGTTTCAAAACACGGTCAAGATATTATGTCCGTGTTCAAAGTTAATATGATTAAGTGTTGGTTTGTTTATTTTTATAAGTAAGGCTTCCATTATTTTTAGCCTTTTTTGCAAGTGGATGTTGCTATTATATTAGTGTTGTCGACAAGTATATTCCGAATAGTGTCCGGTAGGTCCCCATGAATATTTAAATGAGATCTAATTGAGCTATTGTCAGAAAGGTGTAGGGTTAATCTATATATATAGTGAGTGAGAGTGAGAGAGAGAGAGAGAGGATATGCAGATGGTGTAATGCAATTTGGACTGAGAAATTGGATTACTGATTTCAATCGCTATCAACAAATAACCTTGGGAAAAGTATGAATCTATGTTAAGTATGGCCCTCTACTCGATATGGGTCAAATAGCAGGACTTGTATCTAGAGGAAAATGATGCTATTCTTATAAAATATTTAAAAAATAATATGCACTCACAAAAAATAAAAATAATCATTTTTATATTTCAAAATATGTTTCAGTTTTAAACAACTGACACCGCAAATATATATACCATAGAATCCGTGACAACCGGACTAAGAAGGCTTTCCCGATATGAGAAATTGGTTACAAAGTACGGATAGGGGGGCGTATATTTAGATTAAAACAAAAATAAATTTTAACATTTATTTTCAATGTTTTATGGTAAACAAAATATGTTAATGGTGAGTGAAATGAAACGGAATCGATTTTACGGAAAAAGAAATAAATTATGTAATGCTAATGAAAATTCATTAAATTAAGTATGCTACTTATGCAAAACAAATAATGTAACGAGCAGTTTTTAATCGCTGTTGCATGATGATTCTTTCTCTTCTAATGTCATTCGCAACTTTTTCGCATTTCGCTTTGCTTTTGTTCTTGGGATTTTTTAAACGAAATACACTTTTTAACTGTGAGTTATTGCAATCGTCATGGCTGAATGCTGGCTTTCTTTCCATAAAACTGACAACTTTTCAATAGCTTTTATAATTTCAATCCAGGATTCATCACAATCATGTTTTTTCTTTTATTTCCTTGTTCATTGTGACAGTGTGAACAGTGGAGAATAGATTCTTTAGAAGATTATATATCATAAAATGTTTGCTTTCCTATGTTGAACTCAACTATTAATTACAACAAACTTTCACCAGCGTCTAGCCTATTTAAAATTTACACTTTTTTGGCGATAATTCCAAGGTTGTTCTTTTCCTCTTATTCCGATCATCTTTTGCACCAATACAAGTCATTAGGGTGAAATAAGCATAAGGAATTATCCAAAGTAATTTCCTGAAAAACAGAAATTTCAAATCAGTTATATATCACCCTAATTGTTCAAATATACACATTAAAATCATGTCCGGATATGAGGGATTCTACTGCATATATTTCTAATTTCCTCAGATTTATACCCCGGCAGTTTCTTTGAATAAAGAATCTCAGTGAAATCAAATTTTCTTACAACCCATCTGGAAGTCGTATTACATGGAACCTGGCTCCAGTTTTCTAACTCCAACTGATTAATCGATAATTAGTTGAATAAACAAGCTTAATCTTTAATCATTTCGACTGTCTCTGCCTTTTCTGTTCAGTCGACAGTTTTATTTTTCTACCGACTATTATAAGGGCTCTTCAGAAATTTATAAGCGAGGCATTTTCGTTATTTTATTATTATTATCCCCTTTTATTCCATCTTATTAGCGTTGACTTTTATCAAAGATTAAATCGATTGGGATGGCTGCTGTGAAAGACGGCAGTAATCACGTGAATTAAAACTATTTAAAATAGAAAGTAAGATTCAAGAGCTCGTTGGGCCATTGTTCAACTAGAAACAAGAATAAATAAAATGGAGGAAAACTACTACTACTACAAATAATAATAATAATAATAATAATAATAATAATGTATCTTTGAAGATCTTCAAAGACAATCAAAATACAATGGAAATTCAAAAGTTTGTGGCATATGTGGACATCAATAATTCCAGTTGTAATTGTAACATACGAATTGATTATAAAAGGTTCCGACATACTTATTAAAGGGATTCCCGTTAGCCCATGCCTTAAAGAATTGCTAAAAATTGTACTCACAATTACAGCTCACGTATTACGAATATAAAATGTAAAATATGTGTGATCTTGGCTTTTTTCTGTTTTCCTTACAAAAATCATCATTGAAAATATCATGAAACCATATCAGACCTTAGATCTCTTGTTGGGACCCAGAAGAAAATTTGCATACAAAATCAATCAAAGAAATAATAATAAAAATGATAATGATGATGATGATGATAATGATGATAATAACAATGACTGCAAAATGCAGAATGAAAGAGCTACATGGATCAAGCAATAGCAGGAACAACATATATATATATATAGATTGCCAAAAATGGATAGATATCAATATTATTAAAACAACCGCCCCTATCTGCAAAATCAAAAATTCATGATTAGCCAATTATCTGATAAAGAAAAATAGCACCCACTAAGACTTCGCATGGGCATCCCATCATATAATCATAAATCCAGAAAGATGAACCAAATGACACACTTCGGGAGTAACATGCCTACTTCCCAAAACAGAGAAGCTGCAGAACCCGAAAAACTATAGGCCCATAACCTGCCTTCCAACAATATACAAGATTCTCACTTCTGTCATAACCGAAAGGATGTACAACTTCATGGAGAAAAAAACGATTTACTCCCAGCAGAATAGAAGGGATGTAAAAGTGGAAGTTACGCGTGCAAGGACCAGATAATTATCCATAAAACAATATTGGAAGACTTAAAAAGAAGGAAAATAATCTTTTTATAGCATGCACCGACTACGGAAAGGCGTTCGAAATTGTACCACGCTCATGGATAGAGAAGAGCCTTAGATATATAGAGCATGCCCCACAACGGTGAAATTCACACCGGATAGCATGGGCAACTGGAAGAATACACTAAGCCTAAGCCATACAAACGAGTCATTGACATAGAGAACAATCAACATCTGAAGTGGGATCTTCCAAGGAGATTCATTATCACCGCTACTCTTCTGCATTGCATTAGCGCCACTCAGTAACCTACTGAGCAACAATAGCTCCGGATACAATTCATAGAATAGCAAACTGAATCAAGTATTCTATATCTTAAAACGACCTTTTAAATGACCTTTTCCTACACAGTAAAACATCAAATCCACTTCATCAACAAAGAAGCTGTACTCTTCAAGAAACAGCTGAAATACATGAACTCTTACAAACATAAAACGAAGCGAATACCATGTACGCCAAACAAGGCGTTGTGTGGCAAATATCTAAAGAGATCGAATGAATCATATGTGGACCAACAGAAAACACATCAGTGGCTGAGGGGTACCAGGTTTAAAGCTGGGACAGAAGACCTAGTTATTCCAGCTCAGGTCCAAAGCCTTTGCAACGAGATCCTCTCACATAATCAAGGAATGTAACTAACCCGAAATGTAGGATCTGCGGAAACTATGATGAAAATGTCGACAATATTTGCTCAGGATGTCCGGAACTGGCAAAAAATGAAGATACCCACAGAGATAAGCTAGCAACAAATGTGCACTGAAAGATATCCAAGAAGCACAACATCGAAACCACTGAAAGATGCTATTGCGCACCAGTCAAACATATCTGCACAAAATAACGATATAACTCTTCTCTTGGACATGCCAATTCAAACTGACAGCGAAATAAAAGCCAACAGCTATGCTTGGTCGGCTCAGGAGATTTTGGGGCCTAGCATATGTGCTTTATTCCATAAGTTTACGAATTTTCCAATGATGTTCTTTATCTATGATTTCAACTTGATATTAAAAAGGATAATAATATCAGACCAGATATTCACTATTTACATTATTCGGACTATTGTCCTCATCTTAGTCGCCATATCTATTACGATGTTTCGGCCGTTGTACGCTCTGGCCTTCTTCAGGTGATTAGAATGTCGAACTGAACCCGTTATTTCGCTCACGCTCCACGTACCATGTTTAATGGGCATCAGTTATCTCTGCCTTATCCACTGCCTTAACCGGGTATTGAATTCACACTCTTTGGGTCCTGTCACTGGATCTCACCAACGCCTTTATCCAATGTGCCATGTGTCCTTGAGTACATCTGCGTATAAATTTTGGGGTATTATAAACCTAATTTCTTCAGCAATCATTTTTCTTACCAGTGCTCATATTGCAGTTATCATTGCATGTTTTTTTATAAGAGCTCATATTGCAATTTTTGTTCTTATTATCGCTTTTCCTTGGCACTTCTCATTACTGGTTTCCATGTTGTATTCATTTCTATGCTTGGTCGGCTCAGTAGATTTTGGGGGCCTATCATATGTGCTTTATTCCTTAAGTTTAGGAATTTTCCAATGATGTTTTTTTATCTATGATTTCACTTGATATTAAAAAGGATAATAATGGCTAAAATAATAACGAATATCTTTCTATTAATTGCAAACATGATATTTCCTTTTAGAATTTCAGACATTATTTGGCAGGGTCTGCCATTGAAGTTATCAAAATATCTGTTTTTAAAGAAGACGTAAATACTAATCTAAACAATCCATGCTATGAGCCTGATATTCCATCAACAGACAACTCATAATCGATGCAAGGAAGAATGGCATCCAAATAAGTAATAGAAGTAATAAAACAGTAAAAAATAACATGTTGTTATTCTGTCACAGAAACTTAAAATTTTACTAATTCTATTTTCGCATTTTCTGCTACGCTTCCTTTAGATTTATTTGGAGTCTTCTGTCTTGTCCGAGAAAATTGAACCGCCACAAAAGCCATTCGTTATTTGTACACAAATGTAAGCCCTCGCTTTTAAACTTCTTTCCTTTCATCGTAATATTTCTGCCGGTTGCAGATTATATATTTTAACTCTATATACACGTAAAACTGATTCGATAACGGTTATTATGTGACAATGACCGTGGTGCTAGAGGAAATATTCGGTATTCATTGATCGAAAGGTTTAAGTTACTGTAGATTGAAATTATAAATTCTTTCTAAAACAGTCTTTTAGGAAAATCGTCTTCACACGTCCACTAATGGGAGTTTCCGTCTTAAACATTTTTTATAGTATAGTGGAAAGTCAACATCTTCATTATAGCATGTTATCCCTATCACTACAATCTTCCACACATATCCATATAAGCTGTGCCTCTTATTCGATAACTTACTACCTCAAGTGGCTCTCGAGTCTTGTGCAGGATGCTATCATAAAAAAAGCCTTATGGTTGTAGGAACATCAAACGTGTTGCAGACATAGCAGTAGTTAAATCATGGAATTGCCAGCCTAACGAGGTTGTACATTGGTTGGCAGAAGAGACGTATGGAAAGATATCAATCGTAACCTGTTCAAGTCTGGAGTTAAGCATTACCTTCTTCTCATATACGAATAAACTGCCTCTTGAAGGAATATTGTAACTCAAGTAGTCACCAGACATTTTACAGGGGAAACCTCACTGCTGTATATATATATATATATATATATATATATATATATATATATATATATATATATATATTGATATTATTAGTGGTAAATATTCACATATATATGCAATCATATATCTAAAATATAAATATATATACATACATACATACACATACATATATGTATAAAAGATAATTCCAAGAGGATAGGATCCAGGTAGAACTCAATGTCCAGGACAGTGTAAGGATATAATAAAAAGACTTAAAGACTAATATACCATGGTCATAATCTATTCCATTGGAATCGTAAATACGATCTAATTCATCAGACCTACAAATTCAAAAAGAAAAGAGAAAAATATCTCAGGGGATAAAAATAATTTAGTGAGAGTGTGTGTATGAGAGTGTGGGGCGAATGCTAGAGTGAATGAAAGCCAAAGGGAGAGGTTACAGACGAGAGAAAAATAAGAAGGTCTAAAGATGAAGGCGGGGGTTAAAATTTTACTCCCTTTGTCTTTCATTCACTCTAGCACTCGCCCCCCCCCGCACTCTCATACACACACTCTCACTAAATTATTTTTATTCCCGGAGATATTTTTTCTGTTTTCTTTTTGAATTTGTATGTCTGATGAATTGGATCGTATTTACGATTCCAATGGAATAAATTATGACCATGGAATATTAGTCTTTAAGTCGTTTTATTATATATATATATATATATATATATATATATATATATATATATATATATATGTATATGTATATAATTGGAATTCAGATACCATTAGTTATGGTAATTTTAATCCAATTGTATGAAATGTTTTGCTTTGTTTAATGAAAATAAAGATTTATGTGTCAGATTTAAGATTTAATACTTATTATTTAAAATTATATATTGTGTTAACAGTACTCGCTTGGAATATACCAACGGATTACTACCTATATACATATATATATATATATATATATATATATATATATATATATATATATATATATATATATATATATATATATTACGTGAATCATTCATACAAAATGCAGGTAGTGAAGTTAATGATATGGCAAGAATCACTCTCGCAAACAATTTTTATAATAAAATACATTAACCTCGAACCCGTTGATCAACATTATGATCCCTGTTTATAAATTCCAGTTTTATAAGGTATTTTTTTACTACTAGCTTTCGATTGTTGATGTATTTTATTATAAAAATTGTTTGCGAGAGTGATTCTTGCCATTTATATCATTAACTTCACTATCTGCTTTTTGTATGAATGATTCATGTAATGTAAATTGAACTGCACCACACACTTGATATATATATATATATATATATATATATATATATATATATATATATATATATATATATATATATATATATATTATTATTATTATTATTATTATTATTATTATTATTATGATTATCATCATTATTATTATTATTCCATCTAACCTCATGCACTTTCTGTTTAAGTTCTTACTTTTGGATGTCTTGAAGTGATATGATTTTTTGTTATTTGTTTGTGATTCTGTATGACCAGAGTACGAGTTTTGATGAATGATTTTCTTATAAGCCTGGAGTATTCATTTGGCTAAGGATAATTTTAATTATTGCTCGAGAAATAGGTTGTATATAGCAGAGCGATTAAACATTTTTAAACGACTTGAATCCTCTGCATTATGAATAAGAATAATTCCTTTTAGAAAACATTTGACAAAAGAGAAAATGCTAGAGAAGTCGAATGTCGAAATATTCAGATATTAATATATACAGCAGAGTATACTCGACCGAATAAATCAATCTAAAATTATTTACCATAATAACAGACAACACTCTGCAGCCTGCATTACACGATTCTTAATCTGATTTATTTAGACTTCAATTTGCTGAAAACATTTACATTATTTTAAGTACATTCTTATGGTAGAAATATTTGACAAGTTTTAGGCTATTTAGAGGATGTTTTTCCTGCAATATAAGACGACATTAACCTTTGATCAAGCTAGGTTAAATAACATGGTAGACAAATCACATTGCGAAAACTTAATCCAATAATGTATTCTATTTTATTTAGATACTAGTGGATGCGCTTATTCATTTATCTGTAATCCACTTTCAGTTTATAATATATATATATATATATATATATATATATATATATATATATATATATATATATATATATATATATATGTACCATGGTGTAAATTAATTGAAATAAAACGAACAATTCTGTGATTATTAATTTTTTCGTATTTTTCCAATAAATTATTATCCAGTGCGCATGTTAGTACTTCGTATGTCCATTCCACGAAGTATTTCCTTTTTGATTGAGCAATGATTTCTGATTGGATTAAAATCACGAAAGTTTTCTTGCCAGTCTATAGTATCTTGATTTGCTTACCGGTAAGGCTTGCTAGTGTGTTCATGTAGCGTAATAATTTTCGTATGCTTCCATGGAGTTAGCATCGCAGACAGTGGCCATATGACAACTAATCGACAGTAGAGAAAAGAGTGTATATATACTGACCCAATATTATTGAAGGCCAACCAAATATGATCATACACCCCGAAGACAGATTGATATTACTGCACACCACTGCAAACTATTCTGGGGAAAAATAGAATTCGATTACAAATTGCCACTCCTGTGGCTTAAAATTGACCTGTATGTTAAAAGAAAGGAAACTATATATATATATATATATATATATATATATATATATATATATATATATATATATATATATATATATATATATATATATATATATGTACAGTTTCGTATACAAACGTAAACATAGAACATTTTAGAATGGATTCCTTTTTTATTAACCCGATAGACTTTTATCATTCAAAGGTTATTTCTACTGGGAACTCGTGTTTGAGTAGGCGTTTCGTTTATCTGTTGAACATGATATTTATTTATTTTTGTCTCGCGTCCTTTATTTAAAGAAAAAAATTGCGACGTCTGACAGGAGTTGAACCTCCGTCCAGCATGAAAAAGTGTAAGATCTAAGCTACGGAGAGCAGTCGGCCAGTCAATGCCATCTTATTGCCCAGAAGCAAAATATCTCTCGTCATAGATCTCTCGAAACTTCTACACGGTATCGTATTCAAATGCAAACAAAGAGAACTTTATAATGGATTTTCTTTTATTAACCAAACAGACTTTTATCACTTGGAACATCACTTTCAGTCTATAGTCGTATTTGAGTTGGCTTTCCGTTTATTCACTTCGCTGTAGTTGATCGTTGGGCATTGAAATCAACACCCAGCGGCAACAATCTTCTCATATATATATATATATATATATATATATATATATATATATATATATATATATATATATATATATATATATATATATATATATATATATATATATATATATATATATATATATATATATATATATATATATATATATATATAATATGAGGGCTTAGCGGGAGAAGTTCGGACTGACGCAAATTCAGTCAGGTTTCGATCCTAGCTAGAGGCAACCGGACGTCTAGCTACACTGATGAAACAGCGAAACAGTCTGTCTGTGGATGACAAAAATATTAGCTCTTGAAAAATTAATTTCGGTTGAGCCCTCTGGTTTGAGGAGTGAATTTGTAAACAGTGACTAGTTAAGCTAATACTGCACGACTCTTCGACAGAATTGAGTCACTCTCAGTCACTCAGTCAGTGTTTATCTGAATCTAAAAATAAACACGCTAAAATTCACCGTCATTCCGTACCGTACACTGACGCACGCTGACGGACTGACGCAAATTCAGTCGGGTTTCGATCCTAGCTAGATCCACACCGATGAGCTGTGAAACAGCGAAACAGTCTGTCTGTGGATGACAAAAATATATATATATATATATATATATATATATATATATATATATATATATATATACACTCAACAACGAAATTATTCCTACACCCATCAGTTTTGACTATTTTTATCCATTTCTCAGACTCTAATGCCCGTATCATCAGACAAATTTATTCGTAAAGTATGAAAAATCGAAATTATTGAACAATTTTCACAATATTAATCGTCAATTGCATGGCCTCTCATCTTTATAACTTGCTGCAATCATTTACTAAAGATTTTGATTAAATTTGAATAAAGTCTTTTCTGGTATTTTCTTCCATTCTGCAATGGTTACACTTTCTAATTCCTGAAGTTTTTTGGATGACCGGCAATTTATTAGAACTTTCAATTCTTGTCATAGATTTTCAATAGAATTCAAGTCTGGACTCATTTAATGCCATGGCACAATTCTAGTCTTCTTTTTCTGAAACCACGCAGTCAGTGATTTAGACGTATGTTTGGAATCATTATCTTGCTGGAAAATAAATCGCCGACGGAGATGAAGATTTTGTAATGATTGTAGATTTCCCTCGGGAATTTTGATATAATCTGCAGATTGCATTATTCCTCTGATTGCAAGTATTTACCCAGAGCCTTTTGAGAAAAAGGATCCCCATCTAGTTGCTTCTTGTTTTAATGTTTCCACTGTGTTTTTTTGGAGGAAAGCATGACCTTTTTTGATCCAAATCTTTTTTACATCTTTATGTCCAAAATCTAAATTCTTGTTTCATGATTCCATAGTACTTGTTCCCAAAAGCAATTATCTTTTTCAAAGAACGTTTCGGCAAATCTCAACCGAGCAACAATATGGCATCGATTGTGAAGAGGGGTTCTTCGTGGTCGGTTTCCATACAACCCATTTCTATTTAAAGAACGTTGTATTGTGCGAGTACTTATGCTGATCCCCATCGTATCCAAACTTTTGGCGATGTCTTTCAAAACAACTCTTGGGTTTATATTAATCTCGCGACACGGGTTTCCTGCAGTTCTCGGTGACAATTTGGGTTATCTTTCACGCCCAGGCAAATTCTCTGTCGTGCCAAACTGTTTCAACTTCTTTATAACGGACTGCACCGTAAATCTAGGGATAGCTAACCGGTTTGAAATAACGCTGTAATTATTTCCAGACTTGTGCAAGTTAATAATTCTCTATCCCAAATCAACTCTAATCTCCATTGTATTCTCCATCGTGTTGTTACTATAAGAATAACAATGGTGACGCTCTATGCACCACATGATGTTCTTTGCTGGAATTATCACAAATTTTATAGTTGTGTTGTCATATCCTACTATGGCAACAGAAAAATAATTGAAATTAACAATAAGGTTATCACAATTGAAAGACCTTGAAAAAGAATGAAATGGAAAGTGAAGTAATATTAATAATAGAGATGGCTAAAGGTTAAAAGAAGAGAGACAGAAGAAAGCCGTATTGTGCAAATGATTGACTAAACAGGGACTAGGGTAGATAACAAAAATCAAATCTTACGAAGAGTTATAAAGGATAGAAAGTTGTAGAGAGACATGATCGACCACGTCCTGAACGAAAGCGGTACATAGAAGAAGGAGGAGGAGAAGAAGAAGAAGAAGAAGAAGAAGAAGAAGAAGAAGAAGAAGAAGAAGAAGAAGAAGAAGAAGAAGAAGGAGGAGGAGGAGAAGAAGAAGAAGGAGGAGGAGGAGAAGAATTTAGAAATATTATGAAGAAAATGAAACAGAAATATGTACAAAGAAGAAGAAGAAGAAGAAGAAGAAGAAGCAACAGAAGAAGAAGAAGAAACAGCAGCAGCAGCAGAAGAAGAAGCAACAGAAGAAGAAACAGCAGCAGAAGAAGAAGAAGAAGCAACAGAAGAAGAAGAAGAAGCAACAGAAGAAGAAGAAGAAGAAGCAACAGAAGAAGAAGGAAAAGAAGAAGAAGAAGAAGAAGAAGAGGAAGAAGAAGCAACAGCAGAAGAAGAAGAAGAAGAACCAACAGAAGAAGACGGAACAGAAGAAGAAGAAGAAGAAGCAACAGAAGAAGAAGAAGAAGAAAAAGAAGAAGAAGAAGAAGAAGAAGAAGAAGAAGAAGAAGAAGAAGAAGAAGAAGAAGAAGCAACAGAAGAAGAAGAAGCAACAGAAAAAGAAGAAGAAGAAGAAGGAGAAGAAGAAGCAACAGAAGAAGAAGAAGAAGAAGAAGAAGAAGCAACAGAAGAAGAAGAACAAGAAGAAGAAGAACAAGAACAAGAACAAGAAGAAGAAGAACAAGAACAAGAACAAGAAGGAACAGAAGAAGAAGAAGAAGAAGAAGCAGACTTTAGTCAATAATTATATAACGGATTGTGCATAAGATTTTCTCAGCTTTTTATAATGGCCGCTAATTAAATATGCTATTGTTGAAATAAGCCTGTCAGTTCAATTGTCACGTCGCTAATTATTTTCTTCAAAATATTTCCCGTTAGATCTAATTTTGTCTCTTAAAAAAATATATTCCTAGCAAGAATATAATTGAAAGAAAGTTAAAATCGGGAAACAAACTAAAGTGATTTATTGAATATTTACGTGTGTACCATCGGCGTTTATTTTAGAAGCCGGCTCTTCTGATGTGTAAAATATAACATTCTTCCCTGACTATATTTGACCTTGTGCAGAGAAATAATATAATTTTAGCTGATATCAAATATGGCTTATTTCGCCTGAATGGATGAAGTATTTTCTTTTCTTTGGGCTCCAAATACGCAGTTCAGAATTGTCGCCCGGAAGAAAATCTTAGTGGATGAAAATCAATGTTTTCAACCTTTTTAACCTCACGGAAAACATTGAACCTATAGGTAAACTTCCGCGCCACACCTAAATTATGATGACCAAAAAAATTAATCAGAAAAAAAACAATTAATTAAATTATGTAAAAAAAGATAATAATTATTTTTTTTATAAAAAAACCTCATTTTTCGGTTTATTATAATTTAATATTAATATTAAAGATTTACGTTTTTTTTTTAGAATATTTTCTATGAATGATATACGTACTTCATTATATTGACGAATCATTGGTTTAATCTGGCTGTTAATGTCATGGCTGAAGCAGTATTCTTAATTAAAAACTTGTTCTTTTTAATTGAACGCTATTCAATAAAAAAATATATAGAAAAATACTGTCAAATATTAAGTAATCAAAGATGTCAATCCTAACTATTTCGGGCACAATTCACGTGCACGATGAGGCGTTTGCTGATTTATTCTCAAAGTCACCTTTGGTGTTCATCTCCAAATCCTTGTCAAATCGTGCCATCTAAGGACGTGTCACGTGATATCAGTTCTCACAATCAACCCACTTTATATATGATGTATGCGTTTATTTATTATAACAATGATATACTAGTATATTCAAAGGGTTTTTAATTTTGATATACAGGGTGTCCATAAAGTTCGTGTGAACTTTATAAAAAATTATAACTTTATTTGTATTTGCGATAGAAATAATTTGTAAAAAGAATTAGAAAGCAGTAAATCTATATTTTGTAAGGTTTTATTGAAATTTTATTTAAGTTTCCACATGTCCTCCATCATTAGCAATAAAAAGGGTAATACGATGTTGCAGTTCACAGAAAACATTTGCCAAATGATTTACAGTAATGCCTGAAATCACATTAGTTATTTTAGCTATACTTAAAACTAGGTGCATTAAACTTTATAACATTTTTTACAGATTATTTCTATCGCAAAGACAAATAAAGTTATAATATTTTTTTAAAGTTCACAGGAAATTTATGGACACTCTGTATAATCTTATCTTATTATGTTTGGACATCTTTCGAAAATAATTTAATAATGACATTTAATAATTTTCGCGGTATACCTACGATCCTCTCATGGCACTGATTAAAACGTTGGTTCGTGTATTTGATGGTATCTTAAATGTGCGCTCTGTATCTGAACTGGGTAATACCGATTGACAGGTAGCGTATTAAAATAAAATGAGAAAGCAACGAGATATCGTTAGACATGGACAATGGGACAAGAAAACTATAAACGCATAGATTTAAAAAAAGTTTTTAAAATTATTTCAAGCTTACCCAGATCAATGTCGAACCGTGGTGATAGCAAGAAAAACCTGTGGACATTAATCCGAATATAAGTAATATTTGTTTCCTTTCTTTAAATATAAACCATTCCAAACTACCATTTATAAAACATTTGTTGGATGAAACATTTTCTCAAAATATATTAAAAAAAAATATTTTTGAGAAGAAACGCTGTCTCAAATTGTAAAAAAAAAATTACCGGAAGAAAAGTTGTCTCAAAATATTAAAAAATATCATTTGTGGTAAGGAACATTCTCTAAAAACATAAAATAAATAATCGTGGGAAGAAAGGTTGTCTCAAAACAAAAAAAAAAACAATCGTGGCAAGAAAAGTTGTCTCAAAATACAAAAAATAACATTTTTGGTAAGGAACATCGTCTAAAAACATAAAAAAAAACAATTGTGGGTAGAAACGTTATCTCAAAATATAGAAAAACATGTGCAAGTAGAAACACTGTCTGAAATAATAAAAACATTTATAAGAAGAAACGTTGTCTCAAAATATATAAAAAAACATTTGTCGAAAGAAATTTTGTCTCAAAATATAATAAAAAGACTATTGTGGTGAGAAACGTTGTCACAAGATATGAAAAAAACATATGTGTGAATAAACATTCTCTCAAAATATAAAAAAAAACATTTGTACGAGGAAGCGTTGTCTCAAAATACATTAAAAAATCTTTTGTGGGTAGGAACGTTGTCTCAAAATATAAAAAATAACATTTTTGGGAAGAAACGTTTCAAAATGTGAAAAAAAAACAATTTGGGGAAGGAAACATTGTCTCAAAATATTTTTTTAAAAAGTGTGGGAAGAAACGTTTTCTGAAAATATAAAAAGAATTCTGAGGAGAAATGTCACAAAATATGTTTTTTTAAATTGTGGGGAGAAATGTTGTCTCAAAATGTACAAAAAACATTTCCGGGAAGAAATCTTTTCTCAAAATATGAATATACATTAGTGGGATGAAATGTTGTCTCTAAATATATAAAAAAAGTTTTGTGGGAAGAAAAGTTGTCTCAACCGATTAAAAATAAAACGGATGAGAGTAAATTCTTTCTTTTATTTGAGTATCTCTCTTACAAAAAAAGCTAAAGTGTGTCTCATAGAAAGGTATGTTTTGAAAATATGTATTAAGATTTTCGTTTATTCGTCCTTTTACTTCATATCGCATGGTTTACCTGTTTCGTTTGAATAGAGAAACTAAAGCCGAAATATTAAACTGAAAGCGATAGAAAATAACGTGAAGAGAATGAATGAGAAAAAGTGAAGTCGATATAAAATGTGACAGATTTCGAGACAGACAAAAACAGTGATGGGTATTTTTACGGTTTATCAACCGTTTTGTTTATTTAAATATTTTGGATTGTGCGAACAATTTTTTTGGTGAATCAATATTGCATTAGCAATTTCTTTGAGAATAACAATGTTGTTTCCGGATTCAAGTTATATTATTCAACCCATATGAGACGGGCAGATTTGTTTGGATTAATACCTTTCTTAAAAGTATTTGTCCATGAGTAACGATAAGGTTTTACTGCACAATGAATGTGAAAGTGAAAGTGAAAGTGGAAACGTAAATTTTAATGAGAAGACGATAAGCAATCTCATATACGTAATATTACATTTTATTTCCCTTCGTAATTCCTTGAGCACTTTTGGCCAGTCTGTGTGTGTCACTCACTGAACGTTGATTCTATATACCATGTTAATGTAAGAGGAAGACTATCGCTTCTTTCACCCGTGTATATTTTTATATTTACCTACGATGCGCCATTTACGTGGATCAGGATTCGGTAGCCAGTCGATTATTAACCGTACACCTCATTTCTTGCCATGGTCTACAGTGAGACACATACTACAGAAAGCAAAAGAAAATGCGGGAACTGAAATTCGGTTTGCATGTTCCAGCCATCATTACAATGCCGAATTAACACTTTCCTGACTGAGGGACTCTAACTACTTATTCTTCACAAAGACCGACAACGTGAGGATGCAATATGAAAGAGAAATTCGTTTACACAGGGTACCATTATGTCGTGTCTCTATACAAATGTGGTCATCAGCTTCTGTACATTAAAATTCACTCGACCGGAAATTCAATTTAAGTTAGAATTCCTTCGTTCACCTCAACTTTTTCTCCAAACGATTTGTCTCACAAGGTTGTTGTCCTACAACTTTAACAAGTCTTCTCCGAAACTTGTCTTTACTGACTGACGGCCAAGATCGAAGGGATTATATTGCAAATTCATTGGATGATGGGTAGAGCGTCCTTCCCACGAGGTTTGTGATTAATGATTTTTATTTCTCAATCGATCATTTCCTATGCTATCCGAAATTTATCCGGCTGCCTCTTTTATATTCTTACTTAGTAATCACAGTTCTTCGGTTCTTTCTTTTCGTCATCCAGTGAGACCGTATCGAGCTTCTTACGTCATGCGGACATCCACCCTCCGTCAATGAGAAATCCCAGCAGCAAATTATTGGTGTTGCTTAACATTTCACAAGTGAGCATTTCCTGTGATAATTAATTGCAAAAACTTGTTAATTATTCATTCAGTAAAAAAAAAGAGTCCTCTGTCACTCAACTGACAGAAGGGCCTTAATATTTTACGCTATTCTTGAGCTAGTGCCATAGAAAAGTTCCAGAAAAAATGAGATTATCAGTTACTCGTTAAAAAATGTCTCCTTTTATATTTCACATTTTTTTTTTGACGAGCATGATTCCATCAGTCAAAATTAGTTACAAATCATTCGTTCTGTTAAGGAGGCAATTAAAAGCTATAATGATCGATTATTTTTCATACTGACCATTTGTCATACTGTTCATTTGTTATACTAACCATTTGTCATGCTGTCATACTGGTTATTTGTTATACTGTCATGCTGATCACTTGATATTCTGCCATGCTGACCATTTGTCACACTGTTATACTTGCTATTTGTCATACACCAATTTGCATACTAACATACTGACCATTTGTCATACTCTCATACTAGGAATTTGTCATGCTGTCATACTGGCCATTTGCCATACTGACACACTGACCATTTGTTATTCTGCCATATTGACCATTTCTCATACTGATCATTGGTCTTACTTTCAAACTGGTCATTTATCATACTGTAATATTGACCATTTGCCATACTGTTATACTGGCTGTTTATCATACGGCCAATTTTCATATTAACATACTGACCATTTGTCATACTTTCATACAAGGCATTTGCCATGCTGTCATACTGATCATTTGTCATACTCGCATACTGACTATTTTTCATACTGTCATACTGGTTATTTGTCATTCTGTTGTACTAGATTTGTCATATAGACGATTTGTCATACTGACCATTTGTCATACTCACATTCTAGGCATTTCCCATGCTGTCATACTGACCATTTTTCATTCTCTCATACTGACCATTTTTCATACTGGTTATTTGTCATACTGTCATGCTGATCATTCGTTATTTTGCCATACTGATCATTTGTCATACCGTTATACTGGCTTTGTCAAATAGATAATTTGTCATACTAACCATTTGTCATACTCTCATACTAGCCATTTACCATGATGTCTTACTGACCATTTGTCATACTCTCATACTGACCATTTTTCATACTGTCATACTGGTTATTTGTCATACTGTCATTCTGTTCATTTGTTATTATGCTATACTGATCATTTTTCATACTGTTATACTGGCTTTGTCATATAGACAATTTGTCATACTGACCATTTGTCATACTATCATACTAGGCATTTGCCATGCTGTCATACGGACCATTTGTCACACTGACATACTGGACAATTGCCATACTACCACACTAATCATTTTTTTATTCTGACATACTGACTATTTATCATACTGACCATTTGTTTTACTTTCAAACTGGATATTTGTCATACTGTCATAGTGACCATTTGTTATACTGCCATGTTTACAATTTGACATTGTGACCATTTGTCATACTGACCATATCTGGATTAATCAAAATCCATGTCACAATTTTCAATTCTAGAGTTTAAAATATTACGTTTCTCTTCTTTTTTAAAAAAATTCAGCTTCAGTTAATAAGAAAGATATTACCTGACCCATATATCTTTCATATTTTCCTCTATATAGTTTAGCATACTCATAAAATCAAAGGTAATCTAAGTTGCCATTCTAGGCTTCCATATTATTAATTCTATGCCGATCAATGACATAAATTTGACGTACTTGTAATTTTCACAGCATTTGTACAGGAACACTTATTAAACAATTTGCATGTTAGTTCGATTTTCATTTTTCTGACGATATGACTGAACAAACTAACTGGGTTATTTAATGTACTCGTAAAATCCAAGTTGCCCTAAAAGCTCTCTTCTAGATGTTTAGAATATTAATTTTCGATTAACGACAGATGGTAGACATTAAAGCCTCATACAATCCTTACCGTTTTATCAGGTTCGGTCGTCATTTGTGCAATCTTTTTGCGATGAGTTTTGTAAACGATAGTCGGTGGAAGTACGAATACAGACTCGAGGCAGTTCGTTAACGAGAATTCTTGAGAAAAAAAAGTGATTTGTAAATTATTAATTAAAAATAAATTTTCTAAAATTTCAGGCTGAATTTCTGGGACGAGCATCATTTACATTATTTATATTCGGACATTGGCCCTCATCTTTCTTTTTGTTATCACAAGATTTTTACTGTCTAATTATGAACACAACTGAATAAAAATAAGAATTGGGCTATAATGAGATATCCCTAAGTGAGAACGAGAACATTCTATATTCCCTAGTGGAACGAGAACATTCTACAGACGTAGATTAAATAAATGGTTCAGTTTAGAATTCCCTGTAGGCCTGTAGGCTACCCATATTGATATACACCTGAGGAAGGTCGTAGGGAACAACGGCCGAAATGTTTTGATAACAACAACACAGATGTGGACAAAAGTCCGAATATAAATAGTGTAAATATATTTTCTAAAGTTAGTGTGAAGTCAGGTGCATCAAGGTTTGACATCAGATCTAATACTAATACGAGGGTTATTCAATAAATAAGGTGAATTCTTCGGGTATAAGGACTTCTAATACAGATAGAAGCTTACTCTTTTTTTATTTTTCAACGTATTCTCCCAGCACTGTCACACACTTTTCCCATCTGTGCACAAGCTTCCGTATTCCCTCAGTGTAAGAATCTTTGGACTGATGTCTCAGCCAGTCGCTCATAACACTTTTGACTTCATCGTCACTTTTAAAGTTCGTGCCTCTCGTGAACGCTTTCAATGGACCAAACAGGTGAAGTTCTGAAGGGTCAGGGTCTGGGCTGTAAGGGGGGTGAGGGAGCAGTTCCCAGCCCAGCTCGTTGATGTTCTGCACCGTTTGGGCTGCTGTGTGAGGCCTTGCGTTGTCATGATGCAAGATAACTCCTTCTGACTAATGACCCCTGCGTTTGTTCTTTATGTCTTTCAAAGTCCTTGCAATGTCATCCACTGTCGCCCTTCTGTCTGACTAAATGAGGTCATTGACTGATTCGATCACCTCAGGAGACCTCACTTCTGTAGGCCTCCCAGGCCTGTCTTCATCCTCAACACTGATCCGTCCTTCTTTAAGCAATTTAGCCCACTTGTAGACATTGTTTGGCTGAAACATGTGGTACCATACACAGTTGACATTTTCGTATGAATTCCAACTGGGTTGCACCCTTCAGCAACCAAAAACTTGATAACTGACCGCTGTTCAATCCTGGAGAATGCTTCTTGGTCGGCCATCTTTGTTAATCGCCAAAACTCTGAAAGTTTTTTTTAATCTGCAAAAGAAATTAAATCCATGTGAAAAAGAAGTAAAACAAAAAAATAAATAAATAGAGTAAGCTTCTATCTGTATTAGAAGTCCTTATAACGAAAAATTCAACTCATTTATTGAATGACCCTCGTACTTGATAATACCAACAAAACTAAGAACACTATTCCAAATGCATGTAATAGAAATAAGGTCTGTAATGTATTCTCAGAAAATCTTCGTCACGTTGACATGAAAATAGTTCTTCTACAGTCATCTATAAAATAAAATGAAACCATCTCTGAAAATATAAAGAAAATATTAGTATTTGTGGAGTATTTACATTATTTCTGTCTATTTATCCTTCTTTTTATTCTCGGTGGGAGTATTTTCTCAGTATTATTTCAATGAATCACGATTGTATATATAGGATTCTGGCTATTTTCGTATTTTGCTTTTTTTTTCGTGAGGACATCACATTTCTGAAAGTGAAATGGTAACTCAGCTTAGCCATTATTTACTTTTCCATCCGCAATTACTATATTATAAAAACCTGCAACATATACCCTTATCATCTGCTTATCACCCTTATATAACTTTAATTTAAATTTTTAAAAATCATAGAATGTTCATAAAATATAAGATTATTATAGGTTTTATAAATGCATAGATTTTATTGATAGATTCATTTTTTACGGCTTATCGACCTTATT
This sequence comes from Acanthosepion esculentum, assembly GCA_964036315.1. Lineage (NCBI taxonomy): Eukaryota > Metazoa > Mollusca > Cephalopoda > Sepiida > Sepiidae > Acanthosepion > Acanthosepion esculentum. The sequence goes on along the minus strand of OZ038496.1, from coordinate 94,011,492 downwards.
ACAGGTTATTTAAAGTCTGAAAAAAAATTTAGATTGCAAAAATATTATGGAGATAATAATGTTGTAGTGATACCTTTTTTTTTACTAATTAACCCATGTCTGGGGTGAAGAATATCTGACGTGCAGAAGAGGTGACTTCATACGTTTGCCAAGGGTTTTTGCGCGCGTAAGTGCATATAATTGATTTAAAACTCGGCTCTCCGATTAAAAATTCTTAGCCATTATTTATTGCACCACCCGAAACTAAAAACCTACTGCAAATGGTATTTCCAAGCGGTCACCCGTTCAGCTACTGTCCACGTTCGACGTTGTTTAACTTCACTGATCGTACGCAGGCGAATGTCAATAGATTTTAGAAATATTCTAAGATACCGTGCTGAAAAGATGGTCATTCTAAGATTGGCCAAGTTCTACAGCAACTGTCTTCCTGCAGGGAACATGGCCAAGTAATTTACCAACATGGTCACTAAAAGAACTTACGTCTTTATCAAGAGAGCCACTTTAGATTTATGAGGAACACATTTGGAATCGCGCCAGGATTAATTGATGGCAACGGTGAGGTGAGCTTCTCAAAATCGGGCAGCAGTTTCTTATCAAGATAAAGCAGAAAGAAGAGGTTTTTATTTTCCTCAAGAATAGCCTTCAAGTATCGAGATTATTTAAAGTACTACACTGGCCAACAGGGAAAAGATCCGCACTTCATTTTCAAAGAGTCCTTTTCTTAATTAAATAGAGTGATTTTTTTTTAAACAGAGGATCGAAAATGCTCGACCGAATACGCATTGGAATAGCAAATTATGCCTTCCTGAAAGTAAAGTTTTAAGACACAGTAATATTTAATTAAAAAAAAAAGAGACACAATTTTCTCAACTCCTATATGCCTGAGAAAGCTGGACATTAACCTCACAAATTTGGTTCGACAGAAAGACATTGATCGTACAATGGAGGGAGCATGTAAGCAAGCAGAAAATTATTAAGGAATATAAAAAAGGTCATATACACTTTCAATCAGAAACAGAAAACTTGAAAATTCTGGAACAGAATGAAGAAAGTAGGTTTAGAAAATCTGACACTCTTATGGCAAGTCTAAGGCTAAATTAACAAGACAATGCGAGAAAACCACCTATTGAACATTGGCAAATGAATGGCAGAAGAGAGAAGTAGCGTATTTAAAAGGACAAACATTGCTAAGAGGTAGAAATAATAGGACGTTTGTAGAGTCATTTTTATCCATATTCTAAAGGGAAGGACTATAATTTTATTGTATAACATTTTAAATCGATATTTAAAATGGCCTTAAAAGGTAATTATACTTCGTTCTCATGATCATATTTCATTTTGCAAAATGGCCGAAAGTTTGTGATACCAGCAACAAAGATGAGGTCTATAGGCCGCATGTAAATAGTTGAGAAAATGTAAACTAACTTCAAAGAGGATGCTTCCTCTCGCGAGATTTCCTCAACCCATAGAGCGAGGCGATCTTAACAGAATTAAATAAACAGAAGCATAAAAGAAACGGCAGGACGACTAAACAATGTCGTAAAGAAAAGCTACAATAAATGTCTAACTATTAATTGTAACAAGACGTCTGTTAACACGAGGAAGACAGCAGGTGTTAGCTATGCATTGGAAATCTCGAACTTAAGCAGATGCAGAAGTGTAAGTATTTGGGTAGCAAAGAAGCAGATTCGAAAGATGAGAGGTTAAGAACAGAACTTTCAATGGAATAGCGAAAGATACATATAAAAAAAAACAATGTATTAAAAATTGGAAAATACCGATATAAACATATATATTTCTTAGTTTTGTTTGTCTATTTGTTTTTAATCATTTCAACCAAAGCAAGGCATTAATGCAACTAAGACGTATTTAATCATTTCAACCCAGGCAAAGCGTTAATATTACTGAGATGTATTTAATTATTTCAACACAATCAAGGCATTAATGCAACTAAGACGTATTTAATTATTTCAACCCAAGCAAGGCATTAATTCCACTAAGACGTAGTTAATCACTTCATCCCAAGAAAGGACTTAGTATCACTACGACGTATTTAATCATTTCAACCCAAGCAAGACGTTAATGTACATTGCAAATCAATCTCTAAAAGTATAGTATAAGGAATACTGGAAAAATTTAATTACTAAAGAAACTATGATATCATGTATAGATGATCATGTGTGGAAAAACAATTTAACATACCTACCTATGGGAAACGAATTAAAATATTAGATGCCATCCAATACACTATCCTAAAATCAGTTGGCCTGTCTTCTAATTCAAAACAGACATTGTACTTAGAATATTTCAAATCCTATGGGGTTTCGTGGATAAAAGTGTAATGTTTCATCTGATAATCTGGTAGTCGTAATGCCGATACTTTTGTTAGGTTAATGCAGATATACACCAGATTCATATTTTCAATATTTCACAATTACATCTGTTGGGCGAACATTTACCTTTATTCTTAGTGCGCTGAACACAACATTTAACTTCATATAATAAACGTATAAAAATAATCTGTATACAGCGTACTTATTCATAAAAAGTATATTTCCTATGCAACACAAAGAGTATTTAATTCTGCGCTTTATAAAGGCTAATTTTCATTCAATTTTCATAAATTCTATAATAGATACAGTAAATTCTAGTAAGTCTGTAGTGACAATTATCAAATAATTTATTATGAGAAAATAATATTGTCTGAATATATCAGATGAGAGTTATCTTTCTTGACATTATTTGTTACATCTTTTTTGTTGTTATCACTATGTTCCGCCCGTTGTCACCTCCGGCCTTCCTCCGGTTTATATCGATCTGGGTAACGTCCTAAAAATTCTAAACAGAACACTTTATTTAATTTTCGGGTATAAACTGTCCTCTTCCCACTGTTTATATCTATCTAGTTGTTATTCTTATGTAGTACTGTTCAGTTATTGCTCACATTTTTCCACTGAGTGCAAGTACACACTACCGGACTCAGGGATTGAAATCACAACCACTATTTCACCAAATTCACAAAGTAAAGCTTTTATTTACCAAGCTGTAGTGAACTTAGAGCCTAAAACATAGCCTGACTGCTGATTAGGCTGTGACTGTTGCTGCTGCTGTCTGTCATGTTTTGACTGCTGTTATCCGTTTTCTTTTTATTGCTGTTGCTGCTGCGGTTTCTGTCATATTTATTTCTTTATTACCGGCTCCCATATTGTATTTATTTCATGCTATGAATTCTGAGATTCACACTGAATGGGACTTGATAAAATCTGGAAAATGGCGAACGTGTTTTAGTGAATTAATTAAAGAGTTCTGTTCAATGATGTTTTTAATTAAAAAATGGATTATTCTTGGGGTAAAATTGTATCGGAGAAGACAATTCTCATAGATACTAGACGCATCAGGCATCTAAGTAAGACTGGGTGCTATTAACGAAAGAAGAAACCATGAATAATATTAACTGCACCTAGATTCAGAAATCCAGAAAGAAAGAAATCCGCATAGTACAACAGCTGAACTCTTTTAGCATAAAACAGTCATTGTGAGGAAACTGTTCGTAAAAGATCAATGTGTTGTGGGACAGACCCCTTTTACACAAGATGGACTCGTCCAAAGTATACTTATACTGACAGAGAGAATATCAGGGTGGGAGATACGAAGACAGTACACAGGGTGTTCACAGAGAGTTATACGAGAGTCCAGCGAGAGAGATAATTACGGCTTCACTTACAGAGACTTGTACATATACTTTCTACTAACCCGCATCCCTGGACTACTAATCTTCACTTCAAGTCTGTATTCTTACGTTTAATACACTTATTTTTCTATCTCAATTACTGGCGTTGTTTATTTATTTGTGCAGGATTCCATTCCCGGAATCCACAACACAATGTATAATAGTAACAGAAGGACGGAGAATACAGTGATAGAAATGTTGGTATAAAGACAACGAGGAAGGAAATGTGAAAAAAATATCTGTAGGTTACAATATATTATTTAAGAAAATAAAACAAAATAATATCTTCATAGCAATATTCACAATGTTTCCGCTGTTGTACGTTCCGTCTTTCTTCAGGTCATTGGAATTTCGAACCGCACCTTTCATTTCGTCCAGCAGGGTAGATTGTTCTAGTTCAATGTGCTATGCCTCGTACGGATATCACAGTTATTTCCCTTTAACTCAACTCTCCCAGTTTTGGTTCACCACTGTTGTGGCTTGGTATTGAACTCAAAACGCTTTGGGTCTAGTCACTGGATCTCACGAACGCCTTTATCCTCTGGGTCATGTGTCATCGAGGACAATCTAACCCGGTGGACGAAATAAAGTGTTCAGGTCGAAATTCCAATCACCTCAAGAAGGCCGGAGCGTACAACGATTGAAACTTTGTGAATATGGCAATGAAGATGAGAATAACAGTCCGAATAGTCTAAATAATCATAATACCTCATCTCAGAGATATAGAGAGATCCTGAAGAAGGCCGGGGCGTACAAGGACCGAAAAGTTGTGAATATGGCAATGAAGACGAGGATAACAGTCCGAATAAGGCAAATAATGCAAGTAATCATAATACCTTATCTCAGAGATTTAGAGAAATCCTGAAGAAGGCCGGGGCGTACGACGGCCGAAACGTTGTGAATATGACAATGAAGATGGGGGTAACAGTCCGAATAATGTAAATAATGCGAGTAATCATAATACTTTATCACAGAGATTTAGAGAAATCCTGAAGAAGGCCGGGGCGTACGACGGCCGAAACCTTGTGAATATGACAATGAAGATGGCGGTAACAGTTCAAATAATGTAAATAATGCGGGTAATCATAATACCTCATGTCTGATATTAAGACAGATATTAAAATAGTGTCAGTAGTCCGATTAGCCAGAACAATGGAAAACTGACAAAACAGACGGGGAAAGTGGTCTGAATACATGCATAACGGTAACAACACGTCGGTTCAAAATCTTAAATGCAATACAGACTGAAAATGAAGACGTTGAGATAAAAACAGGAAAAAAAAAACAAAAAAGCTTGCCCGAATGAATCGATGTGTAATAGTAACAACATCGTGGTTCAGACATTCAGATTGAATTAAGACCGGAGAGTCCAGCGGCTGAAATACTGAAATACAAACGACAAGGAAACTGGTCAGAATGAATCGATGTGTAATAGTAACAACCCCACGCTTCAGACATTCAGACTGAATATAGACCGGAGAGTCCAGCGGCTGAAATATTTAAATAAAAACAAGGAAACTTGTCTGAATGAATCAATTTACAATATTAATGTAATCTAGGTTCAGAAATTCCAATAGAATGTGAACCTGAGTGTATAGCGGCCGAAATGTTGTGATAGATACCATAACACCGAGGAAACTAATTTCAATCAACTGGTATGACATAGTAACAGTATCAAAGTTCAGAAATATCGACAGAATGTTGATAGTAATGCACATCAGTGGAAATGTTGATAGGAGTGTAACAATGGAAAGGAATCTACCCTGAATGAATCGATGCATATGAGTAATAACACCTCGCTTGAGAAAAGCAGACAGGAAAAAAACAGAATGTCCTTATAAATCATTGTGTAAAGGTAGCCAATTCTATTAGTTTATAACAGACGTCTGTAAGTTGAAATCATAAATTCAGGTGGTTTATTGCTTTCTAGACATTGTTGTAATTTCCAATTCTTGCTAAGCCAATTCACAAATGAGTGTTTTAAAATAGCTTCCTTAATTTCCTTTCAAAGAAAGGAAATTCAAGAACTAGACGTGTCTTAACTGAAGGCTATAAAAAAAATTTGCTCCATTTAACATCTTATTATCTTTCTTTTCGACCTTGTCTGCTTTTCAACTCCGTTATATGTTCATACGGTTTGTTTAACAAAAAGGTCATTTGAAAGTCAAAAGGGATCAGTGGCTTTTATTCAGAAGGGCACGAAAGCATTCAATCGGATTTTTCATTATCTCTCTCTCTTTTTTTTTATTGGGAAATAAAGTCTGAGCGCCTTCTTTTCAAATACTCATATTTCTTCTTTGGGAATGAGAACAATATACCGTCCTCGGTAAGATGATAAACTACATCCGCCTCATGGGTAAGACGATAAACTACGTCCATGAGCAAGGCCTCTGATCAGGAGGCTTTGAGAAGCGAGGAACCTTCTCTTAATTACTGGTCTTCCTATGTTCACTTTGACCCGGGGTGTTAGCACCTGTCAGGTTCCCAGCTATGGGTAAGTAGTTAACCCCCAAAACTCAGGTCAAAACATTATGAAAGTTTTAAAAAGCTTTTAATACCAACAATAAATTTTTTTATGAAAAATTATTACCATTAATACGTTATCATCAGCAATACATTTGTGGGAAAAAATATTACCAGCAATAAAAATCTTGTCGGCATTAAATAACCCATTGAGGTGTTGATATGCCGTAAAACAAAACAAAGCAAACCAAACCAATTTCTCTCGCTATCTATCTATCTATCTATATATATATATATATATATATATATATATATATATATATATATATATATATATATATATATTGAAAAAAAATATTACCGGCAATAAAATCTTGTCGGCATTAAATAACCTATTGAGGTTGATATGCCGTAAAACAAATCAAACCAAACCTAACCAAACCATACCAAACCAAGAACATTACTGATTTGATAGAGCGTCTCCCGATGGCTGCAATTTCTTCGAAGGATGGGTTTTCTCAAAATGTCTCTGTCTCGGTTTCGTTTCAAATTCAGCTTCCTACAACTTCATCTTCAGAATAAAGGAAAAGCAACAACTTGAATAATTTGTATCGTACAGATTGTAAAACTCTTGCATTCTCTCATGATTCTCTGAAATCAGGTTGCAGACCCGGGTGGTAGCATCTGTCAGGGTCTCAGGTATGCGCAAATAGTTAACACCCAAAAGGGGATCAAAACACTATTACCGGCATATATTTTTGGAAAACAATTATTACCAGCAATAACACCTTGCGTGCTTGTGTCACTCGCTTGGGGTGAAATGCTAAAAAAATATTACCAGCAATAAAAATCTTGTCGGCATTAAATAACACATTGAGGTGTGGATATGTCGTAAAACAATCCCCCATCCCCAAAAAAACCCCCGAGAAAATTATAGAATTGATAGAGCGTCTCCCAATGGCTAAACTTTCTTCGTCTCAGACTCGGTTACGTTTCAAATTCAGCTTCCTACAAATTCATCTTCAGAATAAAGGAAAAGTAACAACTTGAACAATTTGAATCCTACAGATTGCAAAACTCTCACATTCTCTCATGATTCTCTGAGATCAGGTTGGAGTCCCGGGTGGTAGCATCTGTCAGGGTCCCCAGTATGGGCAAATAGTTAACCTCACACGCCAACGGAGATCAAAACATTATGAAAGTGTAAAAATAAGTTTTAATACCTGCAATAATTTTGGCGGAAAATTATTAGCAGCAATACACTTTTGAAAAAGAAAATATTACCAGCAATATATTTTTGGAAAAAAATTATTACCACCAATACATTTTTGAAAAAGAAAAATATCACCAGCAATAAATTTTGGAAAAAAAATATTACCAACAATACATTTTTGTGAAAATATTACCATCAATAAAAATCTTGACGGTATTAAATAACCCATTGAGGTTGATATGCTGTAAAACAAACCAAATCAAAACCAATCGAATCTATATCTATATCCTTTCCTCAAACACTCCTCTTTACTCTTTCTCGCACTCTCTTTAAGCCCTTGCGTGCTAGTGGCACTCCTACCTTGTTTGGGGTGAAATGCTTAAAAACATATTACCAGCAGTAAAAATCTTGTCGGCATTAAATAACCCATTGAGGTTGATATGCCGTAAAAGAAACCAAACCAAACCGAGAACATTATAGAATTCATAGAGCGTCTCCCGATGGCTGCAATTTCTTCGAAGGATGGGTTTTATCAAAATGTCTCTGTCTCGGTTTCGTTTCAAATTCAGCTTCCTACAACTTCATCTTCAGAATAAAGGAAAAGCAACAACTTGAATAATTTGTATCGTACATATTGTAAAACTCTTGCATTCTCTCATGATTCTCCAAGATCAGGTTGGCGTTACGTGTCTTTAGAATCTGAAAGAAAAGAGAAAATGCATTTGATGGTCACTGGGAACAATAGTTAAAAATACCTTCATTCAAACGAACCCTGTAGGTTGTAGAGAGGTCCATCGTTCTTTTAATTTCGTTGACTCGCGCTGCCGAACCACAAAGAAAGTTTACCAAATAAGACAAACCGCATGAAGATATTAGACAGCTGTAACCACTAAAATGGATAGCGCATGTAACGAGAAGTGTAAATGAGGATATAATAAACCACACTACATCAAATAAAAGTTAAGAAAGCAAACCCCCGCTATCAATTTTAGAATGAGCGATTGGATGTAACCGACTTGGGAAAAATATTTTCCTGAAAACGGTTTTAAGTGACGTATTTTATGAATTTCAATCAAGAGCAACTTCACTCCAACGAAGGCGGCAATGCCACTAGTATACATGGTGTGACAGAAAGTGAAAGAGAGACAAAAGACTGAGTATAGGGAGGATTGAGGAAAGGATAAAAGATGAACGGTATCCAAGAAAACAAAAGAGGGCGATTGACATTGCATTTCAACTTTTGAAGTTTGTAGTTATCAGAGAAGCAAAGTAAACAGAAACGAATTCCCTAGGCGTGAAAAGAAACTGCTGGAGTAGAAATGGCGGTTGCATTAAACTATTTCAACAGTAAAAGAGTGGGACCTAGATTTGAATCAAGTAGCACGCTTACATTCATGTAGTCGGGGCATCAGGGAAAAGGTCCGTCAATAGTTGCCATGAAAATATTTGAAGAGAGAGAAACCAAATCAAGTCAGTGACAAAGTGACTGAAGTGAAGATGCCGAGTCTGGATAGATTTCATTGCAGATTCTTCTTTGGATTTTGTCAAGAACCTCGAGATGAGTAGCAGGAGCAACTGACCAGATATGGCAACAGGATTTAATGCACAGTCGAATGGTAGATTTGTAAATGTGCAAGATAGACGAGAAAAACCTTCTGGCACGACGCAAAGAACCGGAACCAAGTTTCCTTCGGCTGGATGCAGCTATTCGTTCAATGTAGTTGTTCCACTTCAAGTTAGTTGAAAACATTAGGCCAAGAAGGCCCTGTGAAACGCTCTCCAGGAGTTTAGCATCGGTCATGCTAGTGGTGAGCAGGGAAGTTTCTCTGTGGTGGTTAAATGAGAGCAGTTTCGTTTTGGAGGTATTAAAATTTATAAGCCATTTCCTGACCCAGGTAACCACTGATTGGAAATTCTTTTCAGCAGAAGCGGCCACGTAAACTTTGTCACTTCGGACGCATTTTCTATTGAAAAATAAATAATAAAAGTAAGCAAGTAAACGGGAGGGAGTTTCACTGTCGGGAAGCGCGAGAAAAGAAAGTGTTAGATTAGAAATTGCGGGACCTAGATGTGAATAAAGTAGCACGCTTAAATTCGTGTAGTCGGAGCATCGTCAGAGCATCTGACATGAAAATATTTACGCTAAATTAGTTTAATGAATGCTGACTGTTTCCTTATAAGGAAACGGCGAATCAAACCAGTACTATTCACATTCCAAGACAGATATTATTATTGCTTATTAATAATTTCAGCATCATTATCTCTGCAATTTTTATCCCAACATTTTGGTCAGTGTGCTCTCTTTCTCTCTCCCAAAATCTTACTTCTTATGATATTATGTCCACACATTAGACTCCCTTGTAGAGTATAGAAGTACAGTCTCACAGCAATATGACCCCCTACTGTGAGTTTCGTATCAAGTAGTTTTTACGGGGTGGAGTTTTTATACTATTATTCGCCCAATACAAGCCTAAAGAGGGTTACGTTGTACGGTTGTATGAACGTTAGAAAAATCAACAATTGAAATCCATGGGGTTATGTAGTAAAGATAATGGTGAGAAGATGTCAAGGTTTAATGATTGGGAAAACATCCTGCCGGGTGTCCGTTCCACAAACCGGCAGTTCATGGGAAGAAGCTGTTCGGATAGAACTTAATTCATACTAATGGAATACGCACACTGATTTCTCCATGCGTACGTAACATGGCAGGTCCCAGTTAAAAAGGTCGGGACTGCTGGGACTGCGAACAAGGAATATAGCTCGTCAAATCACATTCCAAGGAATTAGCGATAGATTCACTAGAGTCTCGCTATGTTACGTCTGTGGCAAAAGGTCTTGTAGGCTGGAAAATAATTAATCACCCACAAATACTCGTATACGCTTTTGACTTCTATCAAGACATGCAAATGAGGACTGCTCCAGACCAGATATGACAGCAATACTCCATTTTCGGTTTGATCTGGTTCTTGTAAATATAGAGTATATCCGAGGTGGATCAGATACTTCCTGGATCGGTACCATAAAACGACCATTTATCCTAGCGTCTTTACCAATAAATCGGATAGATGAGTCCCCTTTGAGGTTTGTGTAGAGTTCAAGTCCCAACAGACGTTCAAGGCAAAGAGTAAGTCACACTGTTTTTATCGTGAGTTTGAAACACGTTGAATACTTACCAGCAAGATTTTGGTTCGAGACTAAGTTCTTTTTTTAATACTAATCTTCACACAATCCAAGGATAACTCAAGGTAGAGAGTTAATGTGTGGTATAATATAAGCGTAGGAAAAAAGCAAGAAGTGAAGTTCATACCATTAGGCAGGAAAGACATCGCTTAACCTTAGACTTGAAAAAGTTAAGACAGTAGGGATAAGGGAAATATCCTGACGGGTGTCCGTTCCACAAAGCGACAGTTCTTGGGAAGCTGTTCGAATGGAACCTAATTCATACCAATGAAATACGAACAAAGGTTTCTCCCTGTGTACATGACATGGCAGGTCCCAGTTAAAAAGGTCGGGACTGCTGGGACTACGAATAAGAAATGTGGCTCGTCAAAACACATTCTAAGGAATTAGCGATAGATTCACTAGAGTCTCGCTATGTTACGTCTGTGGGAAAAAGTGCTGTAAGGTAGAAAATAATTAATTACCCACAAATACTCGTAGATGCTTTTGCATTCTGTCATGACAGGCAAGTGAGCACTAGGAGACTCGAGTAGATAGATGGAGAGCAATACTGTATTTTTGGTTTGATCTAGCTCTTTTAAGGTTAGAGTATAGCTGAAGGTGCCAGATACTTGCGGCATCGGTATAAAGAACTGGCCATTTCCCATACATCTCTCGATCGTATATAGGAGTTCCATTTGGGGTCTGTGGAGAGTTGAGTCCCAATTGATGTTCAAAGCAGGAAAACAACTTGAAAGAATATTGGTTTGGTTTGTCTTGAATCTGTCTATATTTCTGGGATGAGGTATTATGTACGCTATTTACATTATTCGGACTATTGTCCTCATCTTTTTCGCCATATTTCTTACAACGTTTCGGCCGTTCAGTATCTGTCTATATTTCTGAGATGAGGTATTATGTACACTAGTTACATTATTCGGACTATTGTCCTCATCTTTGTAGCCATATTTATTACAAAGTTTTGGCCTTTAAGTATCTGTCTATATTTCTGAGATGAGGTATTATGTACACTATTTACATTATTCGGACTATTGTCCTTATCTTTTTTGCCATATTTCTTACAACGTTTCGGCCTTTCAGTATCTGTCTATATTTCTGAGATGAGGTATTATGTACACTATTTAAATCATTCGGACTATTGTCCCTATCTTTTTTGCCATATTTATTACAACGTTTCGGCCGTTGTACACTCTGGCCTTCTTCAGGTGGTTGGAATGTCGAACTGAGCCCTTTATTTCGCTCACTGGGGTAGACCGTTCTAGTTCCTGGTGCCCTGTTTAATGAATGTCAGTTATCAGTTATCTCCAGTTAATTCCCCTCTCCTCATTCTCCACTGCCTTAACTGGGTATTGAACTCACACACTTTGGGTTCTGTCACTGGATCTAACTAATGCCTTTATCCACTGTGTCTAGTTAAAGCGGTGGAGAACTTGGAGAGGAGAATTAACAGGAGACAACCGATAACTGGCACCCATTAAACATGGCACGTGGAACTAGAACAGTCTACCCTAGTGAGGGAAATAAAGGGTTCAGTTCGACATTCCAACCACCTGAAGAAGGCCGGAGTGTAGAACGGCTTAAACGTTGTAATAAATATGGCAACAAAGATGAGGACAATAGTCCGAATAATGTAAATAGTGTTGGTTTGTTTTGTTTTGCGTTATATCAAACTCAATGTGTTATGCAATGCCGACAAGATTTCCATTGCTGGTAATTAGCTATGTTTAAAAATGTATTGTGGGGAATATTCTTTCCAGAAATATATTGCTGGTAATATTTGTTTAATTTATTTTCAAAAAGGCATTGCTTGTAATATTTTTTCTTTCAAAAATTCATTGCTAGTAAGAATTTGATCTAGCTTTTCTAGTAAGAATTTGTAACAAAAATATATTGATGGCATTAAAACCTATTTTTACACTTTCATAGTGTTTTGACTCCAGTTTGGGGGTTAACTTTTGCCCATAGATGGGACCTTAACAGTTGCTACAACCCCGGGTCACGGCATTTAAGAGGTGGTTCCACCCTCCTCAAAACCTCTTGATGAGAGGCCTTGCTGTCGGATGTAGTTTGTCGTCTTTCCCAGGACGCCGGATGTAGTTAATCGTTACACCCAGGACTCAGACGGGTTTGTGGATTAACTATCTGCCCATAGCTGTGACTAACTGGCGATACGACTCCAGGTCAGAGTGGACCTACGAACACAAGCAATTAACAGGTGGTTCCACGCTCCTCAAAACCTCCTGATCAGAGGCCTTGCTGTCGGATGTAGTTTGTCGTCTTACCCAGGACGCCGGATGTAGTTTATCGTCATACACAGGACTGTTGAAAGAAGACCCATCGATCATGATAGATGAAAGTTTCGTGTATGCTTCATGTGTTCGGATGTTACTAGTTTGTTTTTTGGGTATATTGAATTTTACAAGTCATTCTTTCACTCATTGAGTTATACGGGAGATTTTGGGAGCTACACCTATCAACCCTTGCATCATCTGCACAGTCATTCACTAATGATCACTATATATTCTTAATTTTTCCTATTTTTAGATTGCCAAACATAACTAGAGATCTCGGTCTGCGCTGCCATTAGGTCTCGATTGAATGAGACAGATTCATATTTTACCATGTTTGCAATGTTGGAAAAACGTACCGTAAGTCCACGGTCAAAATTCCAACTCAACAACCAATGTTTACGTTAATAACAGCTACGCTACAAGTATTTTTTCCAGAGCCAATGAAATGACTGTTTCATATGAAAGGGAATATATATTTGTTTATATTCTCCCATGACTAGTATGTAAGTGAATTATTTCATTTAATCACATATTTTACACTACGTCTTCTTTCAGTTAATGAAACAATTTGGTGTAATTTAACCTCATTTTAAGAATGGAAATATTCAAGAACAGGAACGGAAACTAAAGTCTACTTCACATTCGATTACATATAAAATGTTGTCATCACTTTCAACAGCAGCAACAGCTAAAAGAGATAACACATGTAAATGAAAGAGAAAATGATGACATAATCTACATGTAAATCAGAAATTGCTATAACAGTTACTGATCTGAGAAACCTATTTTCCTGAAAAATTGATTTCCTAGAAACATTTTGTAAATTTCTATCGACGATAGCACTGGCAGTTCGGTCTATGAATACCGAATATTTGCATAGAAGAAATAACAGCAAATCTTCTAAGTGTGTGCTTCTGCAACTAAATCTATTGTAATTAAGGTATTACAGTCTTAACCCTAGAACATTAACCATCAATTAAAGTTACACCACTACTAACCATGAGTATATCATACCCGATTTTGAAAATATCATAAAGAAATATTAAATATGCATATTTATTTGAAATATTTTACATGCAGACACTTCAAACTTTGTATTTTGAGTTAACATTAATAGGAACTGAAAAACATATTATTTAGGTAATAAAATCAGGTACTGAAAATTGTAATTAAAAATAAGAAAATTTGCTTAAGATGTGCTTCCATGCTCCTCAGAACCTCCTGATCAGAGGCCTTGCTGTCGGATGTAGTTTATCGCATTACCCAGCACGCGGATGTAGTTTATCGTCATACACTAGACGGTTGAAAGAAGACCCATCGATCATGAGAGATGAAAGTTCCGTGTATGCTTCATGGTTAGTGTTCTGGGGTTAATCGTGTACATATCATCATTAATAAATACTAAACAAAGATTTCGATGTATGGATCAGTTAGAACTCATTTATTATAAGAAATTAAACACTGTTTTGAACGAATGAAGCCTGTAAATTTTAGAGAAAATAATTCTTTTTTGAACCACGTACATTGGTGCAATAGAATCACTTACAAAGAACTGGACCAAATAACAGAAACCGCATCTCTTGAGTACATTGAAAGAACGTTTTCCTCCAGTTAATGTAACATTTTGTGTTGACGTTATTTTAAGAATGGAAATATCCAAGGGCGTGATCTGAACTGTCAGTCATATCCGATTAAATATAAAATGGATGTCATCACTTTCAACAGCAACAGCAGCAAAAACTATTATCATATATAACTCAAATAGAAAATATATAATCTAGATATTGATTTTTTAGACAAAAAAGTTAGGAATGAAGCTGTCATCACTACTACTATTTCAGTTAGTGGAAATTTTTTATCATTTCACCCGCAACAAGGTAATAAAGCCACTAAGACATAAAGGATTACTGTGTGTAAGTGAATATGAGAGAAAATATCTTTATTAAGGATAGAGAACAATGAAAGAAGAGGAATTTAAAAGACAGGAGAAAAGGATTGGCGTTGCATTTACTTTTAGAATATCAAAGTTGAATGGGAAGCAAGAAGCCGGAAGTGATTTCCATAAGCTTGAAACGCAAGGGAAGAAACTGCCAGCATAGAAGTTACGGTTATATCTAGCAATTTCAGCTGTAAGATAATGAGATTGTGCCACTAATTTAGTACTTCACTTAAATTCATAATGTTTATGTACCCTAGAGGAAAGTTCATCAGAACACTTACCATGAAAATATTTATAGAAAAGGCAAGTTACATTACAGCGGTGAGGAAGTGACTGAAACCGAGATATCAGGTCAGGACAAATAACATTGCAGATTTATCTTTCGATTTTATCAAGACTTTCTAAATATATAGGCTAAGAACCAGACTACTTGTCGCAGAAATATCCAAGGCATGGACGAATGGTAGACTTATAAATATGTAAGAGAGTTTCGAGCGATAAAAATTGTTTAGCAGTGAAGCAAGTTTCTTATCAGCAGATCTAACAATTAATTTAATATATTTCAACTTCCTGTGAGATCAACACATTATCCCGAAAAGGTCATTCTACTGGAGGGTAACATTAGTCATGCTGACGGGAAGTTAAAAGTTTTCTACTAGAAAATTAAAAAAAAGCAGTTTCTTTTTAGAGATGTGAAACTTCCTTGCCCCAGTTAACTACCAACTTTAGAAGACGCGTTTTCGTTCAAAACTATTTTAATAAAAATATTTTATAAATTTTGCTCAACAATAGTATTAGCTGCACAGTTAATAAATAGTGAATTCTCGAACAATAAAACCAAATTGTCTCAATTATATTGCGAAATCACGTCGCTGATTCATTCTTCTAATTTTTAACTGTTAGATAACCAGCTAATCTTCTGGCGCAATCTGTTGAATAAAATATGGTTTCTCCATTATTTCTCTTGCAGAAGATTTAAAATTGCCTATTTTACAAAGGTTTATATAAGATACACTTTACAAACCCCAGCTATGGAACGACTCTAGATTGACAATATATACACAAAAAAATTGTCATACATCCCTTAAGCAACACAGATTATTTATGCGTCGTATAAGCTGCACAAATTAAATAAAACGGCTTGGAATACAAGAGTTATTGTCACTTAACTCTTACGACAATTATGAATACGTAATCTCTTCATAGAAAGCGATACAATAATACAGCAGTTATTCAAATGGCGGCCAATAGATATGAAGCGATAAAAATTATACAGATACAGTTGTATGGAATAAGAATTAATTCGTTTTTTACGACATCTGGCCACATCGTTTCATATATAAATCAATGTATATATCTCTTTGTTTTAACAGAAATGTTTCGTTTTGGAGGTGTTTTTACAAGATGACCAGTTAACTATAGACAATGGTAAATTGAATAGGGTATTTTTAATATTTTACAATTATATATGTTGTTCGACATTTTCATTTACTCTTAGTGCGCCGAACACAATGTTTCACTTAATATAAAAATATACTGGCAGACACTCCCGTCGTATTCGACGTATAATGGACAAGCAGCTCGGTCTCTAGGAATCGACAGCCAGAAACCAGCACATATGATTTGATTATAATGGTGAAGGGTTTGTGCAGAACTAACCACAGTTTTTGAAGGGCTGAATAGAGTTACCTGGTGCACTACGAACCACAAGATCCCCAAAAGACGCGCCGCAAGTTTTGAATTCAGAATTGTCCTAGACCAGATGCCATCTAAGGCAACTGTCCTGCTATTTACCCATAGCTGGACGAAGAAGAAGTGGATTAATACCTTTCGCAAGATTTATAGCACGTAAGTGAATGTAATGGATTCGATTAGGATTCGAACCCGGCTCTCCGATTCCTCAATCCGAGCTGCTATCCATTACTCCTTGATATAATGATAATGTAAAAATATTGTGTATATAGCGTACTTATTCACAAAAAGTATATATCTTATACAAAACAAAGACTATTTAATACTGCGCTTTCTAAAGGCTAATTTTCATAAATTCTATTATAGATACTGCAAATTCTAGTAAGCCTGCCGAGAGAATTCTCAAATAATTTATTATGGGAAAATAATTTTGTCTGAATTTAAGGGACGAGAAGTCATCTTTCTTGCAATTATTTGTTACATCTTTTTTGTTGTTATCACTATGTTCCGCCTGTTTTCATCTCCGTCCTTCCTCCGGTGCATATCGAAATGAGTAACCTACAGGAAATTCTCAATTTATTTAATTTGCGGGTATAAACTACCCTCTTTCCACTGTTTATATCTATCTAGTTGTTATTCTTATGTAGTACTGTTCAGTTATTGCTCACATTTTTCCACTAAGTGCCTGTACACACTGCCCAACCCAGGGATTGTATCTACATCCATTATTTCACCAAATTCACAAAGCAAACCTTTCATCCAATACGCTGGAGTGAACTTAGAGCCTTAAACATAGCCTGACTGCTGATTAGGCTGCAACTGTTGATGCTGCTGTCTGTCATGTTTTGACTGCTGCTATCCATTTATTTTATTGCTGCTCGTGCGGTTAAAGATTTTCTGTCGTATTTATTTCTTTATTACCGGCTCCTGTGTTGTATTTATTTCTATGCTAGGCCTACTAAGAAAGTCCTCTTAACTTAACATACGCGTTACCTCTTTCAGACATCTAACTCTCCAGTTTTCAACCTCGCCCAATATTTTCACTTCATTCCACAAGGGCTGATGGCTACTCATTTCTATCAGTACATGATCAGCCATAACAACAACAAAGATGAGGACAATAGTCCGAATATAAATAGAGTAAATATTTGTTGTGAATTGTTATAAGAAACGATATCGAATGCGGACTAGAAATAAGAAGAGGCATTGGAATAACGAAATATGCCGTCCAAAAACTAAACGGACTATAGCGAAACAAAGAAATGCCACTGGAAACAAATATAAGAGGAATCTACTGGTAAGTAATATATGGAAGTGAATGCTGAATAAGTTCCTCAAAGATGAAGGAAAGATTAATGATAACGGTCATGAGATTCTACAAAAGAAACCTTAGCAGGAACAAGTGATCATAAGGAAGTTTTACTGGAAATTGGAAATGAGGACATTTTGCTTAGGAAAAAAAACGGTCGAACAGTCTGAGAAATAGGATAAAAGGAATTGGGGGGAAAATGACACTCAGTTGACATACAGAAGGCAAATAATGAGTAACATGTCTCGCGTTGGCAGAACCTGAACTGGGGTAGAGTTAACGGTTAAACTTCACGATCCTTAGCAATTCATCCTCAACGTAAAAGGCGAGCTTACAAAATCCAAAAAGCCAAAAAACAGACACCAGTATTAACACGTCTAACAAAAGTTACACAAAATTCCTTTTACTTCCGAAAAGAGGTAACGATTTGTTTTTTCCCCAATAAATCATTTTTAGCACAAGTTATCTACCATCGCCTTAGCAAGTACAATCTTACAGCTGAAACATGTACATTTTTGTGTAACGATGTAAAATATTTTTATTGTAATTTATTATGATAAAAATATTATAAAAATATATATATCGAGGACTCCCCCGTCGTTGATAGGCGCGGGTCAAGAGCCACGTGTCCTTTATCCACTGTGCCATGTGTCACAGTGGATAAAAGGCGTTGGTTAGATCCAGTGATTTGTGAGTTTAATCCCTGGTTAAGGCAGCGGATAACTTGGAGAAGTGAATTAACAAGAGATAACTGATAACTGACATCCATTAGACATGGCATGTGGAACTAGAACAGTTTACACTAACGAGCGAAATAAAGGGTTCACTTCGACATTCCAACCAGCAGCAGAAAACCGGAGCGTACAACGGTGGAAACGTTGTGATAAATATGGAAACACAGATAAGGACAATAGTCGGAATAATGTAAATAATATTTGATTATAGTGGTCATGGTTTTGTGCAGAAGTAACCACACTTTTAAGAGCAAAAATCACAGACCTGGTACACTGTAGGTTTGGAATTCGGAGTTGTCCTTCTCTTAGACCAGTTGCCATCCAATGCTATAGAACCCAGTCCGTCCTGCTATTTACCCATATCTGTGGAGGGAAGAAGAAGAGGATCCATACATTTCCCAAGGGTATTAGCACGTAAGTGAAAGTAATGGATTCGAACTCGGCTCTCCGATTCCCCAATCCGAGCTGCTATCCATTACTCGAGTAGATATCTTATACTTATATATATATATATATATATATATATATATATATATATATATATATATATATATATATATATATATATATATAGAGAGAGAGAGAGAGAGAGAGAGAGAGAGAGAGAGAGAGAGAGAGACAGAGAAAGACAGAGAGAGAGAGATAGATAGATAGATAGATAGATAAAAATTACCTAAAGGTAATAAATATTGTTAGAATTAAAATTTCAGGTATTCTGGGTTGTACATTAATATTTTTGTTTTATTTTTTCATTAGGTTCCTCAACTAGTTTCGAGCAGCATGGCCATCATCAGGATAAAAACCCATGCTTGTTAGTAGGTGAATGATAGACTCTGAAGATTAATTTGTAGTTTTCGTTTGTGTTTTGGTCTTTTCCAAGTTGTTTTTTAAGGAGAGGGCAGAAGACACAAGAGCCTGAGATTTACCTTCTTATTTATTTTGACAACTATATTGCTATCTGGGAAGGATGCGTGTGTGTCATGTGTATGCCATCTTTTAATTTGGGGGGATTGTGTATAATGTATGTATGTGTATATATTTCTTTGTAAGCATGTATGTATAGCGTTGTAGAGGGTAGTGTTAAGGGAGTCATTTTGAGACCTTCATTGGTGGGGTCTTCTATGAAACAATAGTATTGTATATTCAACTATACAGGCATTATAATGTGTGAGAGTGAAATAGGGTGGGGCGTTGACCTATGTGATTATATATTTAAATATATCAAATCTGTTTGTCTTTAGTATTTTCCTGACTTTGTCTTTTGTGCCGATTCGTATTATTTCAATAATAGTGAATTTGGCATGGCTTTTAAGATAATGTTTGTCTAGACGGAAATGTTCTACAGATAATAATTATTCGCGGTGAGCCGACTTAATACGATTCCGATAATTATCAATTGTGTAGTAAAAGTACACTCAAAGTGAGCCACAAATGGTTTCTGGAATAGTGTGCATTCTAATAAGTAAATTATGTTATGAATTCTACAGTTAGCGTTGTGGTAGATTTTTAAAGTCGACTCATGGACTGAGCTACTGAACGAATTGGTATGCCTAATGTTGTTACAACAAAGGGTCCATTTGTGGTTACATGGTTGAGAAAGTCCTTTTGGTTTTATTCTTGGTCTATTTCATGTTACTATTTCGTCTAAAATTTGGTTAACACTACTTAAGTTTCATTGATTTATTATATGGTAAAAGTCAGTGTTCCTCAAACAAAGTTTTCAGGTTAGGTTGGTGATGTACTACTTCCCAGCGACTTTTAATTATTTGAGATAGTGGAGGTATGGACTTATTTTAATTTTAATTTACTTTAAATTTGTACTTTAGTCAAGTATATATATATATATATATACATATATATATATATATGTTTCCCTACATCCGCCGGTATACGTCGTTTATAAAAAAACTGTACGTCTACTCCAATACACTAATAAAATTTGCGTCGAATATATATATATATATATATATATATATATATATATATATATATATATATATATATATATATATATATATATATATATGGGTGTACATATATATATATATATATATTTGCGAAAACATAAAAAAGCAGTCTACCTTGATACCTGTGAGCAAAAAAGCATTCTAACTCTTTCAGCCTAGAATTGCAGTATATTATTTTATATTATATATATTGTATATATATATATATATATATACAGTGTAACCCGGATATAAGAGAAACCCGGATATAAGATAGATTTTCTTTGGTCCCAAATTAGAGCTATACTTACCTAAACAAAATAGACTAAACCCGGATATAAGAGAAACCCGGATATAAGGTACTTCTTCTCCGGTCTCGACAACTCTCTTATATCCTGGTAAGACTATATATATATATATATATATATATATATATATATATATATATATATATATATTATGATATAATAAAACTAATAATATTCCTTTTATATATTGATAGGCCTTTTTACTGAATGGGAATATGATGAAGAAAGACGATAGAAAAGAGAAAAACAACCGTGTGCCAATGTCTGTGTTGTATATATATATATATATATATATATATATATATATATATATATATATATATATATATATATATATATATATATATATATTCGAATATAATTTCTAACGTTCACAGTATTAATCCAAAAGAGGGCTCTATAGCGATAGAAGAGCAATAATTATTTATTATAATTTTTTCATATAAAAACAAAATTATGCACAACAGAGATGCAACTTCGTTTAGGTGCAATTATTTGCACGTCGACTGGTGAGAACAAAAATATTTGGTTTTCACCAGTCTATATGAAAAAACTTATAATATATATATATATATATATATATATATATATATATATATATATATATATATATATATATATATATATATATATGGAATCTTTTGAATTATACTAGAAACTACTGGCACTCGAAGGAAAATCATAAAAGTATACGTAAAGTCAACTCTCTCTCTCTCTCTCTCTCTCTCTCTCTCTCCATATATATGGAATCTTTTGAATTATACTAGAAACTACTGGCACTCGAAAGAAAATCATAAAAGTATACGTAAAGTCAACTCTCTCTCTCTCTCTCTCTCTCTCTCTCTTATATATATATATATATATATAAACTTCTGATCATATATATAACTATAGAAATATATGTATGTATATATATACATTCATACATATATTTATATATACATATATATGTATATATATATATATAACTCTGAGTATATATATGTATATATATATATATTTACAAACATTTATAAATATATATGTATATATATATATATATATATAAAACTCTGTATATATATATATATATATAAACTTCTGATCATATATATAACTATAGAAATATATGTATATATATATATAGATACATTCATACATACATATATTTATATATACATATATATGTATATATATATATAGATAGATATATAAAACTCTGTATATATATATATGTATATATATACATATATATATATATACATATATATATATATATACATATATATATATATACATATATATATATATACATATATATATATATATACATATATATATATATATTATAAATTAATAGATTTAAAATATGGTTTTACCGCTACACAGTGATGACCATGTTTCAGAAATGGAAGCTAAAGCCCCTGAATTTAATTTTGTTATTAAACCAAAGACATTAGTTCCATTTCCTCATCAAGCGAATTTTGGAGTAACTTACTTTTTAAAATTTACGGTTGTTAACGGCACAGGAAAGATTCATAGTTTGAGGGTTTCCAAGGTTACCGATAAATCCATTCATCTAGACAAGGGGTGGTAGAGGTTTCAATTTTTAATTTTCGTTGACATCACAATGGGATCACTAGACTCAGCTGAGTCTTCTGATCTCATTGGTCTTTTTATTTTATACAACCTAACAGCGCACCGTGATATTGATTCAACTGACATTGGTCTATACAGGGACGATGGTCTCATGGTTATTAGGAATTCTACTAACTTCAGAATAGACAAAATTAGAAAAGCATTATATAAAGAATTTAAAAGCATGGGTTTAAAAATTACCGTTAGCACTAAAATTAAAAAAGTTAACTTCCTTGATATAACATTAGATTTAAAGAACAATACATACACACCTTATAAAAAACTCAATACGAATCCTGTATATATACACCCTAAATCAAATCACCCCTCATCTATAATTAAACATATACCTTTATCTATCCGAAAAAGAATTAGTACAAATTCAGCAAATGACAAGATTTTCGACGAACATATTAATTTCTATAATAAAGCTCTAAAAGATAGTGGCTACAAAAACCTAAAACTAACTTATATTAAAAATGAAAACGGTAAACATAGGAAAAACAGAAGCAGGAAAATAATTTGGTATACACCCCCATACAACCAAATGGTAAAAAACAAATTGGGACAAAAATTCCTTGAATTAATACTCAAGCATTTTCCCGGTGGAAGTAAACTTAGTACTATTTTCAATAGAAATACACTAAAATTAAGTTATAGCTGTACTGATAACCTAGAAAAGATAATTAAGAAACATAATACTAATATCTTAAATAAACACTTATACCAGAACCAAAAAATTGTAGACAAGGGAAAAATACAAACAACAACTAATGAGGGTGAACAAAAATTA
This sequence comes from Acanthosepion esculentum, assembly GCA_964036315.1. Lineage (NCBI taxonomy): Eukaryota > Metazoa > Mollusca > Cephalopoda > Sepiida > Sepiidae > Acanthosepion > Acanthosepion esculentum. Next base: position 93,988,277 of record OZ038496.1, on the reverse strand, counting down.
TGTAATTGTAGAAACCCTCAAAACTGTCCTTTACAAAATAAATGTTGCATAGAATCAGTAGTATACCAATGTAATATATCTTCTGTTGAAAACCCTGAAAACATAAAAATTTATATAGGTTGCACTAGCCATGAGTTCAAAAAGAGGTTCTACCAACATCAATCCTCGTTTAGGATAAATAAGTATAAAAGTCAAACATCTCTTTCGAAGTACTTTTGGCACCTAAAAGAATCCAATAAAACACCTACAGTAAAATGGAAGTTAATAAGAAGGGCTAGAATATGTAGGTCATTAAATGACCCATGTCCTTTATGCATACATGAGAAACTATATATTACTAAGTTTATAAAAAATAAAAATTTACTGAATCAGAGAAATGAAATAGCTATTTTATGTCGTCATTGCCAAAAGTTTTCTTTAAATAATCTTTAAATAATCTTTAAATAATCTATAAAAAAAAAAAAATAAATAAAAAAAAAAAAAAAAAAGAAAAAGAATTACTTGATTATTATGCATACTCATATTTGATGGGTATAAATAATTTTAAATAATGTAGATAATTATATTACATTTACTTGGTTTATAATAAAATATAGCCGATTAAAATTAAAAAGTTAAATTTGAAAGTAGAATTTTAAAAATGTTTTAAAATTGAAATTAAATAAAACAGATTCTAACCTAAATATCTTTTAAAATTGTAATTAAATAAAACGTACTCTAACCATAACACCTCTCTCAAAAGCAATTCAAACACTGAAAAGAATCCAAGTGAACACCGAAAGTCATATGAAATTAATAAGTTAGAATATAATATTGAACATTAAATGTCCTTTATACATACATATATACATTTATAATACTAAATTTATAAATAAAAGTTTATTGAATTAGTGAAATAATTTAACCACCTTTGCCGTCATTGTCATAAAGTTTACATAAAATAAAATAAAATAAAATAATATTTACTTATACTCGATAAGAATAAATAATTTTAAATACTGTAAGTAATCCTAATACATTTACTTGGTTTTTAACTAGGAGTATAGTATATTAAATATTAAAAATAACTTTTTAGAAAGGTGGATAAAACATATTCTAACCTAAACAGTCCCTCAAAATCTTTAAATATACAAATAGAAATAATACCATAAGAATTTTTGCCGTTAGAAATAAACTCAGATGACATGAATTTAGCGGATGTCAGAATTCGTTAAAAGATACATCCCTACCCATCCCTAAACATAACCCCGCTTTCAAATGTAACTATTAACTGAGACAACGAAAATTAAAAATTGAAACCTCTACCACCCCTTGTCTAGATGAATGGATTTATCGGTAACCTTGGAAACCCTCAAACTATGAATCTTTCCTGTGCCGTTAACAACCGTAAATTTTAAAAAGTAAGTTACTCCAAAATTCGCTTGATGAGGAAATGGAACTAATGTCTTTGGTTTAATAACAAAATTAAATTCAGGGGCTTTAGCTTCCATTTCTGAAACATGGTCATCACTGTGTAGCGGTAAAACCATATTTTAAATCTATTAATTTATAATATATATATATATATGTATATATATATATATATGTATATATATATATATGTATATATATATATATGTATATATATATATATATGTATATATATATATATGTATATATATACATATATATATATACAGAGTTTTATATATCTATCTATATATATATATACATATATATGTATATATAAATATATGTATGTATGAATGTATCTATATATATATATACATATATTTCTATAGTTATATATATGATCAGAAGTTTATATATATATATATATATACAGAGTTTTATATATATATATATATATATACATATATATTTATAAATGTTTGTAAATATATATATATATACATATATATACTCAGAGTTATATATATATATATACATATATATGTATATATAAATATATGTATGAATGTATATATATACATACATATATTTCTATAGTTATATATATGATCAGAAGTTTATATATATATATATATATATAAGAGAGAGAGAGAGAGAGAGAGAGAGAGAGAGTTGACTTTACGTATACTTTTATGATTTTCCTTCGAGTGCCAGTAGTTTCTAGTATAATTCAAAAGATTCCATATATATGGAGAGAGAGAGAGAGAGAGAGAGAGAGAGAGAGTTGACTTTACGTATACTTTTATGATTTTCCTTCGAGTGCCAGTAGTTTCTAGTATAATTCAAAAGATTCCATATATATATATATATATATATATATATATATATATATATATATATATATATATATATATATATATATATATATTATAAGTTTTTTCATATAGACTGGTGAAAACCAAATATTTTTGTTCTCACCAGTCGACGTGCAAATAATTGCACCTAAACGAAGTTGCATCTCTGTTGTGCATAATTTTGTTTTTATATGAAAAAATTATAATAAATAATTATTGCTCTTCTATCGCTATAGAGCCCTCTTTTGGATTAATACTGTGAACGTTAGAAATTATATTCGAATATATATATATATATATATATATATATATATATATATATATATATATATATATATATATACAACACAGACATTGGCACACGGTTGTTTTTCTCTTTTCTATCGTCTTTCTTCATCATATTCCCATTCATTTTAAATCTATTAATTTATAATATTAATGCTCTGTAAACTTAAATTTACATAGAGCACTATTGTGTAAAAATAAAAATATCTATAAGAACACCGGATTTTATATCTTACTGTTCTTTCCTTTTTATTTATATATACATATATATATATATATATATATATATATATATACATATATATATACATATATATATATATATATATATATATATATATATATATATATACATATATATATATATATATACATATATATATATATATATATATATATATATATATATATATAAAAATTTAAATTTTGCTTCTTGCCGACTTCGACGTTTTTTAATCTTATGTGAAATATCAGGTAAAGCCACAGTAATCCTGGTTCATACCTGCCTCTTCCACCGGTAATGAACAGAAGAATTATATTTTTCCGGCTGTACAATCTTGATAGTTCCAATCGCATCACACGTCTCTTTTATCTGCTCATAACAATTACAAATGTGATCTCAAAGATTTTTTCTTTGCTGACAGAATGAGGCACCATATTGCTTCTAACAATTGTAGTTCTTGTAACTACTGGTTACTCTGCAATATTGTCTTAAAAATGTGTAGGTTTCTACCTCTCTTCACTTTGAGATGTTCGCGTATGCTGATTAAGCAGATAGTTTAGCTCGGAAATGTTTTTCAAATTCTACCCTTGAATTATGTATAGTATATTTGCTTGATTTTCAACTGTGTCCCTGTGTTATATTTGTTCTACTCTGTATTGTGCACTATTTCAAGAATAGTAATTTTTGGTTATTGGAATTTATTCCGCATATACCAATCCTATACTTGGATACATACATACATACACACAGATATAAAAGGATTGAATAAACTACGTTGCCTTCTTTAGTCAATTTAATATCAACATCATATATATATATATATATATATATATATATATATATATATATATATATATATATATATATATATATATATATATATTTATATATATATATATATCCAAGTATAGGATTGGTATATACGGAATAAATTCCAATAACCAACAATTATTATTCTTAAAAGAGTGCTCAATGCCGAGTAGAGCAGATATAATTATTTATTTAAATATTATAACATAAATATGTTATAAAATCACTGTCTTATCAAGTGATGATGTTGAAGACACCAGAAGTGTTGAAACAAAATGGCTATTTTTGTAGTGATTTTATAACATATTTATGTTATAATATTTAAAAAATAATGATATATATATATATTGATATATATATATATATATATATATATATATATATATATATATATTTATATATATATATATATATATATATATATATATATATATATATATATATATATATATATATATATATATATTAAAGATTTATGAAGTATTTATATGCAAAGATTCAAACTATTTCTCCAATAATTTGGATCGTAGATAGTCCATTCATAAAATCAAGTTCCTTTATTGAACACTGGGACGATATGCACCGTGAAATTCCAAAGGATGTTCCGCTTTTTCACTCTGTCTCTTATATCAGAACAAGGAAAGGAATTCTGTTCATGAATACCACGATATAAAGATTAATTCCGGCGAAAATGAGACTCCGATTATTGTGATGAAGTAAATTGAGATATTTCAAATGCAAGAACTAATCGAAATACTGGTTTCTTGTTATGCAAAGCAAGTCCTTCCTTAGTCGATAAGGGGCATTCGGCAAAAATGTTCTATTGTGATGCTTCAAAAGCCAATCCAATTCCAATACGTACATGAGTAACTCAAACGCACCCAGGATTACATACAAGAGCATGTACTCACGCACACGTGTATACACATGTATACATCATGTGCCCATAATAAATAGGCGGAATTATGTAAGTATAAAAGTAATAAGATATATTTATACCTGCTTCTGTTTACCTCTTAGTCTCAGTGTAAGAGAAGAAAATATGAGATAGAGTAAATATTTTCGAAATATGAACTGATTCGCAGACATCTTCGAATAGACAGAGAGTGTGTGTGTGTGTGTGTGTGTGTGTGTGTGTGTGTGTGTGTGTGTGTGTGTGTGTGTGTGTGTGTTACCGCGCACGCGCGTGAGAGCGAAAAAGAGAGATATAAAAAAAAGATGATCTCATTTTCCGTCAGTCGTATTATTTCTTGTTTGGTACGAGTTTCATCAGACATAATAGAAAGTAGAAAAAAACATGCAAAGAAAAAATGGAGACGACAAAGAACATTAAAAGATAGAAAGAAAAAAACATTTTGGAATAGAATATTACAAAACCCCAAAAATGTGAAAAATATATATATATATATATATATATATATATATATATATATATATATATATATATATATGTAAATACAAACTGCGTTTATACATACATACATACATACATACATATATATATATATATATATATATATATATATATGTATATATATAAATATAAATATATATATATGTGTGTGTGTGTGTATAAATACATATGTATATATATATATGTGTATATATATATGTATATATATGTATATATATATATATATGAATATATATATGTATATATATATGTATACATACATATATATATGTATACATACATATATATATATGTATACATACATATATATATATGTATACATACATATATATATATGTATACATACATATATATATATGTATACATACATATATATATATATATGTATATATATATGTATATATATATATATATGTATACATATATATATACATACACTCACACATATATATATATATATATATGTATATATATATATATATATATATATATATATACATTCATGCGTGCATACGTGTATATATGTGTGTGTATATGCATATATATTTTGTATGTAATACATAATGAACAAAAGATATATTATACGGTAATTCTAGAAAGAAATAACGGCGATTAATAGCAATTTGGTCAAAGGCATATGCTTTGATCCGAGATTGATAACCAACGAATATATTTTAATCCGAGGAAGAGTGGATTTTCTGTTTCAAGACATATATGCCGATCCCCATTTAAATAATCTTAATATCTTTTTTACGTGTACATTGCTGAAAATAAATTATAATTACAAAGGTTACTACACTTGATATATGATATATATACGTATTTTGAAAATAATAATAATAATTGCAAGAAGAAGAGGAAGCGGTGCAGCAATTGCTTTTATTAATAATATACCTGCATCATAGATTTAACGGGGATGTCTATAACACAGGTGGAGTGTCTTGCACCAGGAAAAAAACACGCGGGTTTTTATACACCGGAGAAAAACATGCATTCCTTTATTGATTGGAGAAGACAAAAGCTATTTTTCATTCAGTTAAGATAAGCAGATTTTTTTCCTTTCACCGCCGTAAAAACAGGCAGTCTATCATTCACAAGAGAAAAAGAAACAGGTAGTCTTTCATTCACGAGAGAGTAAAAAAAGGGACGGACTATCATTTACTAGAGAGAAAAACAGACAGTGCTTCATTCACCAGATAAAAAGAATACAGGCAGCCTATCATTCACCAGAGAAAAAAATGGTAGTCTGTCATTCAACAGACAGACAGACACTCTTTCATTCGCCAGAGAAAAAAAAACAGACTTTCATACACCAGAGAAAAAGAAACAGACTTTCATACACCAGTGAAAAAGAAACATACTTTCATACACCAGAGAAAAAGAAACAGACTTTCATACACCAGTGAAAAAGAAAGAGATTTTCATTCACCAGTGAAAAAGAAACAGACTTTCATTCACCAGAGAAAAAGAAACAGACTTTCATTCAATAGTGAAAAAAACAACAGACTATCATTTAGCAAAGAAAAAAACGCGTAGTGTTTCATTCACCAGATATAAAATCTATCTGGCTATAATTCAGCAGAAAACAAAACAAGCAGTCTATCATTCACCAGCCAAAATAAAAGAAGCAGTTTATCATTCATCCGCAAAAAAAGAAATAGCAGTCTATCATTCACCAGGGAAAACGAAACAAGCAGTCTGTCATTCAACAGCCAAAATAAAAGAAGCAGTTTATCATTCATCCGCAAAAAAAAACATTGCAGTCAATCATTCACCAGGGAAAAAGAAACAAGCAGTCTGTCATTCAACAGCCAAAATAAAAGAAGCAGTTTATCATTCATCCGCAAAAAAAACATGGCAGTCTATCATTCACCAGAGAAAAAGAAACAAGCTCTCTGTCATTCACCAGCCAAAATGAAAGAAGCAGTTTATCATTCATCCGCAAAAAAGAAATGGCAGTCTATCATTCACCAGGGAAAAAGAAACAAGCAGTCTGTCATTCAACAGCCAAAATAAAAGAAGCAGTTTATCATTCACCCACAAAGAAAACATGGCAGTCTATCATTCACCAGGGAAAAAGAAACAAGCAGTCTGTCATTACCCAGCCAAAATAAAAGAAGCAGTTTATCCTTCACCCACAAAGAAAAACGTGGTAGTCTATCATTCACCAGGGAAAAAGAAACAAGCAGTCTGTCATTCCCCAGTCAAAATAAAAGAAGCAGTTTATCATTCACCCACAAAAAAAAACGTGGCAGTCTATCATTCACCAGAGAAAAAGAAACAGACTTTCATTCAATAGTGAAAAAAACAACAGACTATCATTTAGCAAAGAAAAAAACGCGTAGTGTTTCATTCACCAGATATAAAATCTATCTGGCTATAATTCAGCAGAAAACAAAACAAGCAGTCTATCATTCACCAGCCAAAATAAAAGAAGCAGTTTATCATTCATCCGCAAAAAAAGAAATAGCAGTCTATCATTCACCAGGGAAAACGAAACAAGCAGTCTGTCATTCAACAGCCAAAATAAAAGAAGCAGTTTATCATTCATCCGCAAAAAAAACATTGCAGTCAATCATTCACCAGGGAAAAAGAAACAAGATGTCTGTCATTCAACAGCCAAAATAAAAGAAGCAGTTTATCATTCATCCGCAAAAAAAACATGGCAGTCTATCATTCACCAGAGAAAAAGAAACAAGCTCTCTGTCATTCACCAGCCAAAATGAAAGAAGCAGTTTATCATTCATCCGCAAAAAAGAAATGGCAGTCTATCATTCACCAGGGAAAAAGAAACAAGCAGTCTGTCATTCAACAGCCAAAATAAAAGAAGCAGTTTATCATTCACCCACAAAGAAAACATGGCAGTCTATCATTCACCAGGGAAAAAGAAACAAGCAGTCTGTCATTACCCAGCCAAAATAAAAGAAGCAGTTTATCCTTCACCCACAAAGAAAAACGTGGTAGTCTATCATTCACCAGGGAAAAAGAAACAAGCAGTCTGTCATTCCCCAGTCAAAATAAAAGAAGCAGTTTATCATTCACCCACAAAAAAAACGTGGCAGTCTATCATTCACCAGGGAAAAAGAAACAAGCAGTCTGTCACTCAACAGCCAAAATAAAAGAAGCAGTTTATCATTCATCCGCAAAAAAAAAAAAACATGGCAGTCTATCATTCACCAGGGAAAAAGAAACAAGTTGTCTTTCATTCACCAGCCAAAATAAAAGAAGCAGTTTATCATTCATCCGCAAAGAAAACATGGCAGTCTATCATTCACCAGGGAAAAAGAAACAAGCAGTCTGTCATTACCCAGCCAAAATAAAAGAAGCAGTTTATCCTTCACCCACAAAGAAAAACGTGGTAGTCTATCATTCACCAGGGAAAAAGAAACAAGCAGTCTGTCATTCCCCAGTCAAAATAAAAGAAGCAGTTTATCATTCACCCACAAAAAAAAACGTGGCAGTCTATCATTCACCAGAGAAAAAGAAACAGACTTTCATTCAATAGTGAAAAAAACAACAGACTATCATTTAGCAAAGAAAAAAACGCGTAGTGTTTCATTCACCAGATATAAAATCTATCTGGCTATAATTCAGCAGAAAACAAAACAAGCAGTCTATCATTCACCAGCCAAAATAAAAGAAGCAGTTTATCATTCATCCGCAAAAAAAGAAATAGCAGTCTATCATTCACCAGGGAAAACGAAACAAGCAGTCTGTCATTCAACAGCCAAAATAAAAGAAGCAGTTTATCATTCATCCGCAAAAAAAACATTGCAGTCAATCATTCACCAGGGAAAAAGAAACAAGATGTCTGTCATTCAACAGCCAAAATAAAAGAAGCAGTTTATCATTCATCCGCAAAAAAAACATGGCAGTCTATCATTCACCAGAGAAAAAGAAACAAGCTCTCTGTCATTCACCAGCCAAAATGAAAGAAGCAGTTTATCATTCATCCGCAAAAAAGAAATGGCAGTCTATCATTCACCAGGGAAAAAGAAACAAGCAGTCTGTCATTCAACAGCCAAAATAAAAGAAGCAGTTTATCATTCACCCACAAAGAAAACATGGCAGTCTATCATTCACCAGGGAAAAAGAAACAAGCAGTCTGTCATTACCCAGCCAAAATAAAAGAAGCAGTTTATCCTTCACCCACAAAGAAAAACGTGGTAGTCTATCATTCACCAGGGAAAAAGAAACAAGCAGTCTGTCATTCCCCAGTCAAAATAAAAGAAGCAGTTTATCATTCACCCACAAAAAAAAACGTGGCAGTCTATCATTCACCAGGGAAAAAGAAACAAGCAGTCTGTCATTCAACAGCCAAAATAAAAGAAGCAGTTTATCATTCATCCGTAAAAAAAAAAAAAACATGGCAGTCTATCATTCACCAGGGAAAAAGAAACAAGTTGTCTTTCATTCACCAGCCAAAATAAAAGAAGCAGTTTATCATTCATCCGCAAAAAAAAAACATGGTAGTCTATCATTCACCACGGGAAAAAGAAACAAGCAGTCTGTCATTCACCGGATGATGAAAATAAAAAAATAACTGCTAATTCAACAAACAAGTAAACGGACACTTTTTCCTTCACCATAGAAAAAGAAACAGATAGTCTTTCATTCACCAGAGAAAAAGAAACAGGGAATATCATTTACCAGAGAGAAAAACAGGCAGTCTACAGATTAGATTTAATACATATATCCGTGGCAGTAAAAATGAAACATATCAATAGAATATGTTAGTTAATTCACATCGTTTTCTATGAGACATTAGTCGATAAGAACCCTCCATCAGTTACGACCCTGGACTTGTTCTGCTGCATCCCTCCAGGTCAGCCACATCTCAGCCAGGTCTTCCTCGCCAGTTTCTTCTCTAAAGCATGTCCACTCCGTCTACGATCCCCACCCGGCTTCCACTCCAAAGAAGTCGTCACTGATCTAGTTAATTGCATCCGCAGCACATAACCAATCAACTTACACCTCCACACAGATGAGATGAGTTTGGACAGATCTGGCCAAGACCTTTTCGTTAGTTATGTGCTCTTGCTATCAGATACCAAGTAGATTCCTCAAGAATCGTCGGTGGAAGAGATTTACCCACTCGAGATTTTGCTGTTTTCTTCCATGGCATGAAAATAGAATTATACAGCGAGAGTTTAGTACCCTAGTTGAAGGAACTGCTGGACCACATCGGTATTATATGTGTAACGGGCCATTTGTACGCGTTGTGAGACAAACACGTGCGTCTCTTGAAATAGCCCGCGACAAACATGGTGGACTCAGGGTATGTACTAGTCGACCTCTTTAGGTGGACTAGTACATACCCTGCGAAAGGAAATGTGAAGAAAACAACAAAGACCGATATATATATATATATATATATATATATATATATATATATATATATATATATATGAAAAAATATAGTCTTAAAGCGTGCTATATTTATGGGATAAAGTGCTCAATATCAGAGATAGAGCGTGTGTAAATATAAAAGTGGACATGGAAGTCAGCACTTAGAGGCGACAGTCTGTTTCATGCTAGTGCAATCGTCAGGCGACTCTGACGATTGCACTAGCATGAAACAGACTGTCGCCTCTAAGTGCTGACTTCCATGTCCACTTTTATATTTATATATATATATATATATATATATATATATATATATATATATATATTAAGGTATATGTATAGTAACATACAATAAGTTTTACTATTGTCAAAGACAATAATTAGTGTGTATGAATGAATGTAGAAATTCTGTGGTCAAATATGTGTAAGTGAATCTGAATGTTCGTACTTACGTGTGTGTGTATAATGTTCATGCGTGTTTCCCGAAGGAAACGCATAGCACTCCACCCCAACTCCGCAAAGGGGAAAACGCAAATCTTCACGAGAAATTTACATCGTGTCGTATCAGCTGATAAGTGAGAAAGAAAAAGAGAGGTAGGCAAGGTATCGCCGAGTTTATATAGTATATGGAGAGCGTCCCCAAGTAGCGGTTTCCTTAAAAATTAGGAAATTAAGGAGGAGGTAACTCCGACATATTTTCGAAGATCCCTGCAGCTTTTCCAATTCTTTTCTTTACATCTTTCGTCGAGTCACCATTTTGTGTGATGTTAGTTCCTAGATAGGTGAACACGTCAACAGGTTCCAGTTTTTGGTCATCCAACAGAACTGGTTGTTGCTGTGATTCTCCAATAACATTCACTTTAGTCTTTATTTTCGCTAATCCGAAGACTAAAACTTAGAACTGTTGTTGATGAGGCTCTTGGAGAATGGGGCTAGTCATTATAATTAAATAGAACATGACTTCTAGTTGATTTCATTTTATCAAGAGAAGACAGTGAAGAAAATGCAAAGATCGAGCAACATTTCAACAATGCAATGTAAGTTCTGAAGTCGTAAAGGCGTCAGTCGTACATGTCGTTATTGGAGAACTAAGAAATAAAAAGAAAAGACTGAAAGGTCTTTAAATCTAATGAGCTGGAGGACATCAACACGACAGCATCACTGAAAATAGTAACAATGCTGAAAGAGTACATGTTGACCTAACATTTGATTTCCCGTACATGTCATCGCTTACTGCTGGCGTGGACACTCGCTAGACTAGACTAGATTAAGTCACCTTTCGGGGAATGTTTTAATATTGACACGTTCTGACATGTTGGATTTTTGTCTTTTCCCCCTCTGAAGCAGTGTGGTTAAAATATGTCTCATTTCTCTTATTGTTCTTCGTTCACTTGTCTTTCAGAGTACTAATTTGTTGACAACTTCGTTATCATGCCTGATAAAGGCGCACGCTTCTTTAGTGCACGTTTGATATAACCTTTGGCAGCTCACTGTTTATTTCAAAATCTAATGACTTCTTCAAGACGCATTGAATGACATTCTGAGCGTTCTTGTAAAGCAGCCAACTTTTACTGTTTCTTCATAGATTCTTCATAGATTCATAAATTTCTTTCGTAGATATAATCCCCATCTCTGCTACATGGAGTATGACAGATTCCAATGTTGCAAGAAACAATCGGAATTTTACTCGTAGTTTGCAGCTCAATATCTTTTTAGTTTTCGATTTGCTACATGCGGTTTCAAAAGGGTTGTTCTCACGGCCAAATCATTTTCAGAACTCTATGTTCAGGAGCGTATGTACTTGAAATTGTCTACTTCTCTTCACTGTTTGACCACTTCTTACTTTCACTTCCATTGTAAGAATTGACCAAAGATTGAAAACAGTTACTACGGGCGCGAACACTCTCTGAGTGGGTAAGAATAATCACCAATCTATACCAGATGTTCCTTGAGTAAAGCTATGAAATAATAATAATAATAATAATAATTATAATAATAATAATAATAATAATAATAATAATAATATGAAGAAGAAGAAGAAGAAGAAGAAGGAGAAGGAGAAGAAGAAGAATATATAAGGGAAGAGTGCAATTTATGTAAAGAAAAACACAGTCTTTGACAATGTTATATAATATTTCGTATTTCGACAGTATTCTTTTATTTTTAATTTTAACTGAATGCATGGATATATATATATATATATATATATATATATATATATATATATATATATATATATATATATGTAAAAATGAATAAAAAATAATATACTGCGTTACTTAAAAATCGAAAACCAAAAAGAGAAAATATACAGTGTAATAAATAAATAACGACAAGTATAATAAATTGATCTAAATACATCCAAATATATAAATAAACTAACAACCGATAAACTAGCCATTTAGAAAAAACAAATAAAGATAATCAATCCAGATAAATAAATTAAAAACTGTTCCCGCCAAAATAATAGTCAGAACAAATCACAACAATCAACCCCAAAATTCAACAAATAGCTTTATCTTCCCAAACAAAAACAAAACTGTTAAATAAGCTATATAAACAATTTTTATTACGTTAAATAAAACCAGCGATCAAAATAAAAATAATAAATAAATAATATATAAGATAAAAAATAAAAATAAAAATAAATAAAAACAAACAAAATAATTTGACCCAAATAAATAAATAAACGATTTCCGGTAAAATAACAGCCATAATAGACTACCCACAATAAGCTATATAAACATGTTTTACTACGTTAATAAAAACACCGATCAAAATAAATAAGTAAAATAAATAAATAAATAAAAATAAAATAAATATAAAGGATAAAAAACAAAAATAAATTAAATAAAAACAAGCAAAATAATTTGACACAAATAAATAAATAAACAAATAAACGACTTCCGGTAAAATATCTGCCAAAAATGACTAGCCACAATGCACCACTGACCCGTATATATAAATAGCCGAGGAAAATAACTGCACTCGTGGCCCGATGATTGCATCTAGCATGAAAGATTTTGCCTCTAAGTGTTGACTTCTATGTTCACTTTTATATTTACACACGCTCTATCTCTGATATTGAACACTTTATCCCATAAATATAGCACACCTTAAGACTATCTTCATATATATATATATATATATATATATATATATATATATATATATATGTATATATATATATATATACACATATACATACATATATATATATATATATATATATATATATATATATATATATATATATATATATATATAGGGGGTATGGGTGTGTGTGTGAGAGTGCGCATACGTGCGTGTGTGTAAGTTTAATATAATATTTATAATAATAATAATAATAAACCGTCTTCATTTAATATCAGACTTTTAAACAAATATATACACAAATTTTAAATGTGGGGAGGGGGACTTACCTATAAGTTACCCTTCCGCCCAACAGCCCAATTTATTTTTTTCATGACAATAAGAAGTAAAAATGAAAAAAATACAAAAAAATTCAAAATTAAACAGCACAGCGAAACGCATCTTTGTTTGATTGTTAATCTCTCTATGGTTGAAACTGTCAAAGTTGTTAAATCTGAAAGAAAAAAAAAACGTCATCAGACGCTTAAACTTAATTCACGTTTAAAATCGGTCCAAGTTATTGGAACACCCTATATTTCGTAAAGTGTAGAGAAATCATTACTAAAAGATACTACATTTGGTTCATTCAAGTGAAAAGTTGATTGAGAAAAATCAAATTGCTCGTTTAACACAATATTATCGCCCCTGGTGAAGTGAGACATTTATGTTAGCCATAATCGATAACAATTTGATAGAGTACTACTCGCAGTAACTTCAAAATACCCATCCATTAACATAAGTGTAAATTGTAATATATGCTTAATACTATTTTAATAAATAAATTACATAAAAAAAATAATTTCTACATCATAACTTAAGTCAGCTCAACTCAAAAAGACAAAACATCAAAGTAGGTTATTTTAGAACAAAAACAAAATGAAGAACGAAGCAGAATAGAGAAAGAGAAAAAAAAGAAAGAAAAATACATATACAGTTCTGTTCGATAAAAGTGACTCACCTGATTTTTTTTTTACGAATTGTTCTCTTCTCCGATGAAACGAAAGTTGAGCTAAATTCAAAGGATAAGCGATCTAAAATCCGAAGAAGAAGCTTTGAAAGCTCTTTGAATTTAGCAGTAAGTACTGTCAAGCATCCGTTCAGTATAATGTTCTGGGGATGCTTTTCTTTTCATGGAACTGGTTTCTTAAAACCTATTGAAAAGACCCTCAGGAGCGAGCAGTACAAGAGATTTTTAGAGTCTTGTCTGCTCCCTTCTGCTGAAAGGGTGCGAATCGACCCCACCAAGCTCAATTTTATGCAGGATAATGCTCCCTGTCACAAATCAAAATTGATGAAGGAATACTTTGATGAGAAGCAGGTGAGTGTCATGACATGGCCGCCCCAATCTCCTGACCTCAACCCCATAAAAACTTATGGAGCATTATAAAGTACAGGCTCTTGTGAAAGCAGTTGAGCAACAAAGAGGATTTGATTGTGAATTTCATATCTGAATGGAATTCAATGCTTGGAGATGAGATTTGCCAGAACCTAATCAAGTCAATGACAAAAAGGTTAGAAAAGGTTATTCAAAATAAAGGTGCACCCATAGATTATTAAATGTTACGAACTATATTACCTATTATAAATAAATTATACCTCTATTATTCTTTATTTAAAGCTGTTCGGTTATGTTTCTATTGATTACTAGATGCAGGAAATAAGTGAGTCACATTTCTGGCACAGAGTTTTTCCCTAAATCTCATTTATATTCAAAATTATAATCATCAGTAGAATACCTAAGGGTGAGTAACCTTTTTTTTACTAGGTGGTCGGGAAGGGGTCTTTATATTTGGAAGATTAAAACTTAGTTTGATCCCAAAAACAAAAGGCGAAACAAATTTTAAGTAAAAAAAATCAGTTGAGTCACTTTTATCGAACAGCACTGTACGTACAAATATAGTAATGATCAGAAGAGAAATATTTTTCACTTTTAGAGATTTAAAAACAAGAACAAGTCTCTTTTATCCTTCCTTCTCCCCTCTTCTTATTTGCTTCTTAGTTGTAAAATTAACCTCGCGCTATTTTTTTTCTCGCTGTTCCTTCTACAAAACCATCTTCCTTCTGAAGTATAGGTTTGTATCAACGTTCGGTTATTGTATACTTTACAATGGGATTTTTCAGATTTGAATCTACGACGCTCCGAAAGCATTTCCCCTCTTAAATCGTTTAATAGCTTAGGCAGATCCGACTTTATAGAGCGATTTGCTCTTTTTACTTCAAAGGTGTTTCTTATATCCTCATGTCTATGTTTCTGACTAAAGAATGCCGCAATCAGGCGACAGGGTAATTCCTTTTTTTTTCTTCTTCAGGAAACACATTTCGAGCTTTTGGTAGCCTATGTATATCACGAAATATCCTTAATGAGCGTTTGTTTAACAATCCCTTCTGAGTTATTGGTCTCAGCCTCTTCATTCCATTGATAATAATATTTCTTCGTCTCAAATGGGCTTCCTAGTAATCAATTATTTCCTTATTATCGTCCACTTTTGTACTTAGGTCAGCTTTGGCTTTATTTAAATTCGCCTTTAGTTTATTTTCAGTCATCGCTGCATTTGACTTTATTGGATCGATAACTTTCTTTACTTCTGGTCGATCGGCCACAATTAATTAATTAGATTAAATTAAATTAATTAATTAATCAGATTATTTAATCTCATCGAAAGTGACACTCAAAGCATTTTAGGCTTAATTCATTGTGGTTGTTTCTTGCCTCCTTCAAGACATCTACAACTTTGATATTTCTCAAGTTCTTTACATATTTATATCAATTTCCATCTTTTCTAGGAAAGCCATTTTTCAACATGCTTTAAAGGTGGGGGTGAAGATAACACGTGTTTACATATGTAAAATGACAGCCAAAACAGTGCTAAACAGCATAAAAATGAATACAAATTGAGATGGAAGTCCTTCCAATTTCACGATTATCTGATGAAATCAAGAATTCAAGAACGGTTAATTAACGGAAAACCAAAACTGAAACGAATAGGCTAACAATAAGTAATCACAGACCAATAACATGACTGCCTTTCAGGTGGTATATGCTAAACGTACCTCGTTAACAAGTTGAACGTTTCTACCATATAAGCAGAAATTTTGTAGCAAATGTACCAGAGAAAAAAATAAATAAAAGAAACAGGTAAAAGTATTGATAAAACACCTATATATATATAAAACAAAAGAAGAAAATATCAAGCAATGAGATGGATTATGTAGGAAGTTTACATTCAGTATATCATGTCTCCAGACTCTAAGTAAAGAGAAAATGTGGTGGGAAGGAACTCTCACGTAAATCGAAATGTGTATTGATTCTACTGTAAAAGATTAAAATGTGAAATAATCATGAAATAGGAACTGGAAGATTATTAACAAAAGATAAATAAATTTTGAAACAATTCAAACATTGAAATAGAGAATCGAATATCGAATGAAAACAGGTGGCAGAAAAATGTCGTGAGCAGGATTGAAAAAGAGATATTTGCAAAAAGAAACTTATACAACTAATCCACTCCGTTCAAAAATTATTTAAACAAATCAATTCTTAAAAACTTTACTCGAAATTGTTTAAAAGGTGTTCCAGAATTTTAAAAGAAAATCAATATTATTTATCTCTATATAATTATAGATGCAATTTTTTCTTTATTTTCTGAAACATATTTTTAGATAAAAGTAAGGGAAAATATTCATATATAAAGAGTAAAACGACTATAAAAATCAACAACTATTTTAACCAAACTATTATATTTTCTGACCTAAATAGCACTCAATATTTCACTAAATTTGCCGCATTAAAGAGTGTATAAAGAGTGATGTTTCTGCTGTACAGATGCTGGATAGCCTGTTCTTGCTCCTATTAGATGAAATATGCGTATTCATTACTTGCCAGCATCTTTGAAGTTATTCTATATGATTGAGGTCTGGGGACATATTAAGCGACTTTATTACAGAATTGAAGTATGAAGCTTTACAGAATAATTCACATTACCCCAACTGAAGCATCAGCATTTTCCTTTGTCTTCTCTTGTAGTTTTACGTTGAAACTTTGTTCTATAATATCTTGGTACTTGAAGGCAGTCAACGTTCCATTTCAATAGCTATACATCTATCCTATAAACCAACCAAGACAATGGGATGTGTCCCTACCGTCTGGACACATAGGCAAACTTGATTATTTTCAAGAAATTTAATTTTCAACAACATTTTATTGAATTAGAATATTAACAAATAAAATCTTCAATATCATTTCCATCATTTCTGATGCAAAGATTGATGCGCTTTGCACTATTCACGTGAACTCGATGCAATAACTCCACACTGCCGTTAGTTTTAGTGCATTCACTCTTTATGCAATCAATCAAGTGTGTTGCATCTGTGATTTTCATTGAGTACACCTTCTCTTTCAGCATACCCCAGAAAAAGAAGTCAATTCATTCTTCACTCTTTATGCATTCAATCAAATGTGTTGCATATGTTCTTTTCATTGAGTACACCTTCTCCTTTAGCAAACCACAGGAAAAGATGTCAATTCTTTCTTCTTCCGACAAAACAATCTATGGTGATAAAAAGATATAGTTAATGAGATTTCCTATGCGTCCTAACTTTAGGTAAACCCTTTAATGGTTCAACCATATCTACAAATAGCTCATTTCACTGATTACCGCCGTCGATCATACCACAGATTATATAGAACTCCTCGTTTTGACTAAAGTGTTTATTGTCTGTCCAAATAACGGTCCGAAATCAGGTTTTTCTCTTAGGAATGGTTTAGTAATCACTACATACTGGATATCGGCATTTTGTGGTGATTATGCAAACACGGTCTCGGCTAAATTTGCATCATAAGATTTAGTAGCCACGATATTAGGAGCGAAATATGTCAGTAGTTGCTACAACTGGTTTATTGTTGATGCAGTTAGTCGGAGAAATTTTGATGGATTTATTATAGCGTCTATTCCTTATCTAATCAGCTCAGAAATATTTATTTACTTACCGATTCATTACCATGCCTCTTTAGAAATTTTCAAATTGCTGCAGATCTTTCCAATAGATTGATAAATTCTTAAATTCTGCAAATGAATACCTTGCAGCATTCAGATGGATCTTGGACCGCCATCATTACCCAAATCTACTCCCAGAAATAATGCTTTTCCTTTTAATTCATGCAATGACCCTCGCGTTATTTTCATTCATTTTTATTTTTATTATTTTTGGAATTATTGGAATGTAGTGTAGGCCACCCCAGATGATGACAATATATATTCTTTGCACTTAGTGCGATGTTTCAGAAACCAGGTTTAGCGACGTGTTCACGTGAGGGATGAAATCTTACACACTAGATCTACAAATCTGCTGAGAAAGGTGGAGATCTTACACCTCACAGGATGTCACTGGCCCTGACAGGTGACCACGCAGCCAACCCAGGCTGACATATGACGAGGATGCGTGGGAAACGTCGCAAGACAGTTCGCTATATAAACACACACACCATCAATAAGAAGAAGGTTACTTAAATTCAAACGACTGTGAAGTGTAAGACTCTAAAGACATACATAATGTTTTTATTTTTACATTAGCGTACAGATGATAATATTGCCACATACGATTTTGTAGTTACTGGACGCTTGGTCAAATGAGTTTTAATTACAAATTTGAACACTATACTTTGATTATATTGAGGTATTGTTCTCATCTTGATTAGTAATATTTTATAAGCGTTTCACCCCAAGCAAGGCGGGAAGCCACTAGCACTCAAGGGGTTACAGAGAGATGGAGCTAGAGTAAATAGGAGTGATAGAGGAAAGGAGGAAGAGAAGGATAGGGGATAGATCAGGGCATCTGGAGACGTCGATTGATATTACATTTGAATAGTTAGAGATTATAGCTATCAGGAAAACAGCAAGAGGGGAGGGAGTTCCACAGGCGAGAGGTGCGAGACATGAAGCTATTGGAGTAGAAGAGACGGCTACATTTTATTATAATTTTAATTTATAAATGATATAGATGTTATTATAGATACATTACAGCCAAGTACACTGTGGCTACCATCAGGTGTTTCTTGTTTAGCTAATGTAGAATAACTATTGATTATTGTGATATTTTGTCCCGGTGAAGCCGGTTATTGTTCGTTCCTGCTATAGCAATGTTGCTCCCGTCCTGGGAAAGACGATAAACTACATCCGACAGCAATGTCTCAGATCAGTAGGCTTTGAGAAGCGGTAGAACAACACTTAATTGCTGGTATTGCTGGTAGGACCTGTTAGGATCACAGCTTTGGGCAAATGGTTAACCGCCAAACTGGGGTCAAAGCACTATGAAAGTGTAAAAATTGGTTTTAATATCAGCAATTCGTTTTGTAAAAAAATTGCCAGAAATAAATTTATGAAGACAAAATTATTACCAGCAATACATTTTTTTAAAAAAAAGTATTTACGGCAATACACTTTGGGAAAAAAATATTAACAGCAATTCATTTTTGAAGAAAAAATTTTACCAGCAATACATTTAAAAAAAAAATTACCACCAATAAAAATCTTGTCGGCATTAAATAACCCCTTGAAATTGATATGCCATAAAACAAAATAAGCAAAACAAACCAATCTCTCTCTCACTATCTCTCTCTCACTCTCTCTCTCACTCTCTATCACTCTCTCTCTCTCTCTCTCCCTATCTATCTATCTATTTGAAAATAAAATATTATCAGCAATAAAAATCTTGTCGGCATTAAATAACCCATTGAAGTTGATATGCCGTAAAACAAAACAAAGCAAAACAAACCATTCTCTCTCGCTATCTATCTATCTATCTATTTGAAAAAAAAATATTACCAGCAATAAAAATCTTGTCGGCATTAAATAACCCATTGAGGAGTTGATATGCCGTAAAACAAAACAAACTAAATCAATTTTACACAATCTGGTCCAGGGATCAAAGAGTTCAAGTCCGATATGCTATGTCTACAATAACATCTATATCTATCAAGATACGAACAATTCTTCAAAATAAATTATTCTGTCCTTTTTTATTAATTCACCCCAAAACAAGGCAATAATGCCACTAAGACGCAAGTGGCTACTGGGAGTGAAAGAGAAGGTAAAGGCTTTAGCAGAAACCGGAAGCTTAATCCTAAAGATTTAACAAGGGTTAAACCTCTACATCTGTTCGAAAGATCTGGGAGGTGTGTGAACAGGACGATTAGCAAAACTATCTACTCGAACTGAGAAGAAAAAATAAATGGATAAATAAACTATCAGAGTTCAGGCAGAGACCTGACAAGAATAGGGTTGATGAAGGCCTTAGAAGGAACAGTAAACACAATCTTAAACAACAGAGAAGAGATTACAGTAATAAAGCCGCGCACTGTTGCCACAATTTCTTGACGAAGTGTAACAGTTTAGAGACTGTGTATTAAAATGAGCTACATTCGTGGGGAATAGAAAAATGTAAGTAAAGAAAATATAAATGATTTTTGGTAAATTAGCTTACCTTGATACATCGGACAAAACCCTTGTGCAAATTAATTGAAACAAAACGAATAATTCCGTTATTATTTACTTTATGTTCTTATTTTTCAAATGAAACCTGACTCGGTGCACATGTTAGTACTTCGTATGTCCATTCAACGAAGTCGTTCCTTGAAGATTGACCACAGATTCTCGACTGGATTTAAATCAGCAGAGTTTCCGGGACAATCTCTAGTAATTTAATTTGCTCACTTGCCAGTGTGTTCGTGAAGCGTTACAATTATCGTACGTTTCCTTGGAGTAACGTCCATCGCAGACAATGGCATTAGGATAAGTAATCGACAGTCGAGACAATAGTGTTTAGGCGTGATAAAAATCTGATGCAACCATGGATGACCCAATATATCTTTCAAGGCTAAACAAATGTCATCATACATCCCGAATATAGATTCATATTGCTGCACACCACTGCAAATGACCAAATTTGAGGACAAACTCCAGTGGGTCTAAAACTGGACGTATGGTGAAAGATAGGAAACTAAAGTAGTTGTTTCAATTAATTTGTACAAGAGTGTAAGTTGCTAGGATGATCTACCGAGAGATACGCAAAAATAGCTTATTTTGGAAGGAAAGGGGACAAGTCCAAATCAAAACAGAAAACTGTCAAAGCAAGAAACCCAGATCTAATTATCAGGAACTAAAGATTGAATACATGTCAAGAACTGTATGAAATTCCTGAATCAGAGTAGAAAATTGAGCTGAAAAATGATGAAAATTGGAAAAATATTTTGACACCGTCAATAAGAGGCTATTTGACGATTGTACTTTTTATTTGGATAAAATCTGGAACAATCCCGAAGAGATTTACGAAAAAAATTGGCAGAAATGGAAATTTATGGAATGCTTGAAACCAGCATTCATTTAAAGAGTTAAGAATGCAAAAGAATTCAAACTCCACGTCATGGGGAAAAAGTCGAAAAACATGATAGATAAATTGATGTGTGAAATTTGATGAAGACGACAGAATCATGAGACTTGAGAACCTACGGCAAAAATAGGAAAACGAAAAATTCATAAAAAAGAAATTAAAAGCAGAAGAAAGGAAAAAAAATAAAAAAAAACAAAAGAGGAAAAAGGAAAAGTACGGTACAGTGATTTTGAAGAAGAAGAAGAAGAAGAAGAAGAAGAAGAAGAAGAAGAAGAAGAAGAAGAAGAAGAAGAAGAAGAAGAAGAAGAAGGAGGAGGAGGAGGGAAAAAAAGAACGTAAAGAAAAGACGAACAGAAAGAAAAAATAAAATATAAGGAGAGAGGAAGGAGGAGGAGTATGGTACAGTAATTTTGAAGAAGAAGAAGAAAAGAAGAATTGTGTGAGAGAAAAGAACGTAAAGAACGGACGAACAGAAAGAAAAAAAATAAGGGTAGAGGGAGAAGGAATAGTATGGTACAGTAATTTTGAAGAAGAAGAAGAAAAAGAAGAAGGAGGATGAGAAGAAGGAGGAGGAAAGAAAGAACGTAAAAAAAGGGCGAACAGAAAGGAAGAGTAATTTAAAAAAGAAATGTTCAAACTAAGTAAGAAATGTAAGAAAATTTAGAATAAAATGGAGAAGAAAAAGAAAGAAAGGACCCGCTGTAGTAATAATAATAAAAGATAATTTCTCTTTATAGAAACGCACACACACACACACACACAAACACACACACACACACGTGTGTGTGCGTGTGTGCCTGAGGTTTCTGCGTACGCCTATGTACGTGTGCGCATGTCTGATCACCTGAGATATTCATATATGGAGACATGTCTGTGATAAGAATAAATTATATACATATATCTTACTTCAAAGTTTATATTATTAGATAACCGTATTTGAAATAGACGCTCCGTTTTTATTTTGAACAAGGTTTACTACATCTATCAGCGTTTAAAGTAGAAACGTGGCGTCGATCTCAAAAACAGGTCTCTAATAATTATTACGTTTGAAATAATTGAAATGTCATGTTAAAAATAAATCCATTAATTCTACACTCACACAAACACATTTACAGATACATACAGGTATATATATATATATATATATATATATATATATATATATATATATATATATATATATATATATATATATATAATATCTTTAAAACCGGAAGTCAAATCGCTGCAAATGAAAGAAAATTAAAAAGATAGAAAAAGTAAAAACCCAATAAGGTGCCAGCGTAAATTTATAAATCGACGAAAAGGACAAATAAGAACAACATTATACACATACGCGCACGCACGCACACACGGACACATACGCAATGGAAAAGTCAACATTGCACCAATGAAAAATGCATATATAAACGAAAAATCATATAATCATTCAACTGCTAATGATTCGTGACGAACTCTGGAGTCGAGCTAACTATAGGAAACATTACACTTGTATTAATCATATATATATATATATATATATATATATATATATATATATATATATATATATATATCGGTTTTGTAGTGCGTATTCAATTTATGTAACGTAAATCATTCAAACGAAAAACAAATACTGAAGCTAGTTATATGGAGAGAATCACTCTCACAAACAATATTTAATAATAAATTACAACCAACTTCGAATCTGTTAATGAATGGTGTGATCCTTGTTCATAAATTCCGGGTTTATCTGGTCTTATTTTTTTGTACGAGCCGGCTTTCAGTCGTTTCGAACGACCATCCTCAGGTAGACATATTAGTGCGTTTTTGTTAAACTCCGAATAGTAATGCGACATCGAAAGATATTGTGGTCCGAAAGAGTGCTTTTTTAGTAATGAGATATTGTTCAATAATGATTTACGTTACATAAATTGAATACGCACTAGAAAACCGATATTAAAATAACCTGATCCTAAGTGCTGAATTCCTGATAATAATTGTGACAATACTATTATTATTGAACAATTTAGTTCATGCCACTTTTCTCCAGTACAAGAACGCACATTTTTCAAATTTAAAAAAATTCAACCTCAGCGTTGTGTCTGCAGCGCTCCAAAATTATTCTTACATTTAACAATATCTCATTACTAAAAAAGCACTCTTTCGGACCACAATATCTTTCGATGTCGCATTACTATTCGGAGTTTAACAAAAACACTAATATGTCTACCTGAGGATGGTCGTTCGCAACGACTGAAAGCCGGCTCGTACAAAAAAATAAGACCAGATAAACCCGGAATTTATGAACAAGGATCACACCATTCATTAACGGATTCGAAGTTGGTTGTAATTTATTATTAAATATTGTTTGTGAGAGTGATTCTCGCCATATAACTAGCTTCAGTATTTGTTTTTTGTTTGAATGATTTACGTTATATATATATATATATATATATATATATATATATATATATATATATATATATACACACATTACACTTGTATTAATTATATATATGTGTGTGTCTGTGTGAAAATATAGCTAATATGAAGATCCCTTGAAGGATGAAACTGAAAGTGTAGTACAAGAACACACGCGTGCACACACATACCGAAAAAACACACACACACATAAAGACACACACATGTTGATTTCATAATATATATATATATATATATATATATATATATATATATATATATATATATATATATATATATATAATTATTTATTTTAATATTACAACATAAATATGTTATAAAATCACGACAAAAGTAGCCATTTTGTTTCAACACTTCTAGTGTCTTATAAAGTGACGATGTAGAATATAGAATAAATGGTTTTAAAAGTTTCAAATTAATCAACGATCCTTAGCCAGGAGTAAACGCTGTTACATAAGCTAGAGTGACCAATCAAAATACAAGTATAGGATGATTCGAAAAATTTGACAACTAAGCAAGGTTATCATATATATTAAAAGATTTATAAAATTTGAAATTAAAATTAAAAGTAAAAAATTAAAATTACCTATTTAGAAATCTAAATCAAATCTCTATTAAGTTTTAAATTGTAGAATTACCAAGGAGAAAAAATGTAAAAATTAAAAATAAAAATAAAAGATATATATGCTATTTAATTTGTATTTTCATTGAAATTATGTTGAAAGGGATGTTCAGAATCCCAGACATAAATGTATACATTTTAGTTTCATTTCAACATGCTAGTCGCCTCTCACGCGAAATCATTCGAACGCACGCATGTTAAGCGCTCAGACGTATTTAGATATATACACACACATATAAAAAATCAAACCACACATAGGCAAATGCACTTTACTTACATATACACATCAATACACACAGGCACATAGATCTACATTCAATATGATCTAGACGGTCAGATGTCAAAGCTATTCGTGGCTTTATATGTTATTAAACGAATTTTAACTTGAAATATAACTAAACCGGTCAAATATACATAGATAAAATTTAAACAAATAAATATATATAAAAATATACACACATACATAAATATATATATATATATATATACATATACATATATATATATATATATATATACATTTTTAAAAACATATAGTTTTCGACACATTACAGACAAAAGTAAATAACCACCTCCACATATAATTGTACACTCACACATCCGCATATGAATCAATACATGCACCCGCATACACACATATTGGATCTCACTCCGTATATACCAATCCTAAACTTGGGTATATATATATATATATATATATATATATATATATATATATATATATATATATATATATATATATATATATATAATGACAGCACACATTATGAAATGGAGAAAGTCCGACAGTTATTTAATGACATTTTTTTTATGATTAACATTGTTTTTATAGATACAAGTATTTAAGTAAATGCTCCGTTTCTAATAAACAGTATTAAATAACATTTACCGCCCTGACTATTTACTATGAAAATTTCTCGGACATTCAAACCGGTAAATGTTATTTAATTAAAACCCAAAAAATGTCTCTAAATAAATAAATATATATATATATATATATATATATATATATATATATATATATATATATATATATATATATATATATATATATATATTTATTTATTTATTTATTTATTTATTTGTTGATGTATGTGTATCTATAAATATGTACGTAGTATCGCTGGGAAGTTGTTGTACAAAGGTGCAAATAATTTTAGATAAAAAATAGAATAATCAAACAGAGAGAGCAAGGAATCAAAAAAAGACATGTGAATCGTGTGATGTAAATCGTCTAATTATATCAAAACCCCACAATACCAATTTCCTACAAATACGGATTGAAGAGTTAAAAAGATCGAATAAATAGCACAACAGCAACAGGCCTATACACACATTCATACTTATACGTTCGACTCAAATTATTATGCAAGTCACCATAACCTGAAAAACTCAAATTTGCTTTGATGAACTCTCTCAAATTTTCAACGATTAATTTAGATGTCAAAATTAAGCCTGCTCTAAATTTTCAGGTAGTTTCCATATTTCTTTTTAAATTATGGAATTAACGAGCAAATCTGTTAAGCTTAAGTTACGATGACAAACCAAAAAATCCCTTTTTACTTCAATAATAATGGAGGGTGGAGGCCCGGTGGAAATATAAATGGGGAATTAATCGGATATTACTTAATGTGTGGGATTATTTTATATGTTATATATTTTAAACAATCCTAGGTTATGAATTTAACCGTTTCTGCATAAAAAAGTCAAGAACATCTTTCATTCATTTTCGTTTATCAGATTTTGAATGATGTCACTTAACGTCCTCCATAACTTGCCTAGATTTTTCGTCTAACCTGCTGAATATTCATGAGCGTTTCTTTTCTTTTTTTTTTGAATTAACATTTTTCTCTTGTCGATAATTACTTGTTACGAAATAAAATCTTTGCATTTGGCTTGATAAAAACCGTCAGAAGGCGAAATACGTCGGCTAAGATAAATTTTTATTTTGTCTTTCTCTTTTTGTGTGTATATGTGTATGTGTGCGTGTGTGTCTGTGTATGTATGTACTTGTATATGCAAGCATGTATTTATTTATCTTGTGTGTTACGATTCACAAAGATACATCTCTGATCCAAGCAAACAATTCCTGGTACCGATAGGTTAATCTAGAGCAACTGCAAATTCAGTGTCTATTTTTCCAATTAGAAAGCATATTTGCATTTTTCATTAATATATTGCTACCTGGAAATTTCATAGATTTGTTAATGGATTTAGAGTTTTGAATTTTCTTAAGTCTTTTATAAACCAAACATTACAGGATAACAATTTTCCTTAGAATTTTCAGTTACGTTTTTTTAATTACTTTCAGAACATCAAGTAATTTCACATATATATATATATATATATATATATATATATATTAAAACATGTTTAATATATATATATATATATATATATATATATATATATATATATATATATATATATATATATATATATATATATGTTAAAATATGTCTCATTAAATATGTTAGACAAGTTTATGCGTGTGTGTGACCTCAACCCCATAGAAAACTTATGAAGCATTATAAAGTACAGGCTCTCGAGAATGCAGTTGAACAACAAAGAGGGTTTGATTGTGAATTCATATTCGAATGGAATTCAATGCTTGGAGATGAGATTTGCCAGTATCTAATCTAGTCAATGCCAAAAAGGGTTGAAAAGGTTATTCAAAATGAAAGAGGACCCATAGATTATTAAATATTTCGAACTATATTACCTATTATAAATAAATTATACCTCTATTATTCTTTATTTAAAGCTGTTCGATTATGTTTCTATTGATTACTAGATGCAGGAAATAAGTGAGTCACTTTTTTTGCACAGAGTTTTTCCCTAAATCTCATTTATATCCAAAATTATAATTATCAATAGAATACGTTAGCGTGAGTAAACTTTATAACTAGGTTTGTTGGAAGTGGTCTCTATATTAGTAAGATTAAAACTTAGTTTGACCCCAAAAACAATAGGCGAAATTTTTTTTTAAATAAAACAAATCATGTTTGTCACTTTTATCGAACAGCACTATATATATATATATATATATATATATATATATATATATATATATATATATATATATATATATAAATAGATAGATAGAGAGAGAGAGAGAGAGAGAGAGAGAGAGAGAGAGAGAGAAAGAGAGAGCTCATCAAATACAAGACCCTGTTACACAATGCTTTGTATTTTGAACGTGAATGCCGGAAGAAATATTAAAATTATGTAAGAAGAATGCATGACCGGTCAGTGATATGGCCATTTTTTGTCTGGTAATATATTAACATATCTATAGCTGGCCACTCGTATTCGAAGATACCGGTCTACTAAGGCGTTTAACTAACCCCTATTGCAGACACCTTGCTCAGGTGGACTGGTGTTTATTCAACACTCACAGAGCCAACCTTTGGCTTATACTGCAACTATACTGAGCAGACATTAGTTACAGTTTCCGGGAAAGAGCGTGATGAACAATTTGAACAAGGCCACCATACTCAGAGTCCTTGGTCACGATGACTTGATTCTTCGTGCTACCACAGCCATCGACGGCGGCACCCAAGTGTTTCATCTCCCCAATTTTACTCAAAATGCTTGGATCAACCCGTTTCCGGGCATTTTACAAAGGTGCCAGACGCTGAATTCGACCCCTCCAGCCCGATAACAAATTGATTATGGTGAGATTCAAACACAGGTCTCTTGGTCAGAATACGAACGTTATAGCCACTCGCCCACGTACTCATAATACTGACATATAGGAAGCTCCTTTTTTTTCCTTTTCTGCGACTTTTATTTTTCTTTATTGCATATGTTTTCTTTTCCCGTCTTTGCCGTCAATGATTTTTTTCATCTCGTTGTTCTAACTTTTCACCATAACGTCTCATTTTCCAACACTTTTATTTTCATTTAAATGACTGATGGTCTCAATTCTTCCTCGAAATTCCTTTTCTCACAATCTCTTCGGGATTGTGTCAGCATACCATGAAATGATGAGTGAACACGTCAAAATATCTTTCGCTGACAATATCAAAATATTTTTCCAGTCTTTCTTTCTAAGACCTCAAATAACCCAATCGAGGCGTCGGGTGTGTCAACGACCGCATCTTTTTCAATACATGAAAAAGAAAGCTCTTGACCTTTCATCATCACGGAGAAGACCTTGAATTTACGCCAGACAATGAACGCTTGCACTCACAACGAGGCTCCTTTGTATGAAGTTCTATTGGGTCTAAAGTTCACTCCAGACCTCATATGGAAGACGTATATACGAGACCTCGATGAAGATGCTGATAAAAATGGTCGACTCCTTGTGCTACCCGAGAAAGTAGTAATTCCTATCATACATTAATATTTAAAAAGGGCCAGATCAAATCAAAACAATATTATCAGCCAAATTCGTTTCACACGGCCTGCGTGTGGTTAATTCTTTTCCATTTTACACTCGCTATCCTATAGACTCAACGTCGCAAGCCTATCCCCATCTATCTCTGCATCTATGTCAAATGTTAAGAAATGCTCAATTATTTAGTGACACCCGCTCAGAACTTTACAGCCTCGTTACGAGCACAGATTGGAATCACTACAATTCCCTACGCACTCATTTGTCAGGAAGGACGCTCCACTTCGTTATTTTGTTTCCAAGAACGGCTACTCTTTGGAACATACTGCCATGTGGATGGTTCCACGGCACGGTACTCCTGGTCGCTTCTAACTTGGAATCAATCACAACCTATCTCGCAATTTTACTTCATTCTTTTCGTTGCATTGATGTTCATATAAAATAGAGGATCCAGTAACATTCTGCCTTCAATGGCTCATGGCCATTAAATTTTCTTATATATATATATATATATATATATATATATATATATATATATTTATATGTTAAAAAGAAGAGAAGTAACGAATGTCTTTCTTGAAAATTTTCAAGAAAGACATTCGGATTACTAACACAAAAATAGAGAATGTCTCATATCGAGAATATTTAACATTGAAAAACATAAAGGAAAAAAAATTATTATTTTTAATAATATGTGGAAATCTCCACCCTTTACCTGAAGACGGTCGCGAGATCAGAAACACGTGTTGTAATATTATGAAAAATAAAGAATAATATTTGTTTTAAATCCACATTACAACCAAAAAAAGTTTGCGGTACCTCTCTTCTTTTTAATATACACACTTTTCTCTCATTGGAACCATTATAACGTCTTCATTTAATATATATATATATATATATATATATATATATATATATATATATATGAAGAAATATAGTCTTAAAATGTGATATATTTATTGGATAAAGTGCTCAATACCAGAGATAGAGCGTGTGTAAATATAAAAGTGAACATGGAAGTCAACACTTAGAGGCGACAGTCTGTTTCATGCTAGATGCAATCGTCACGCCTGGCGATTGCATCTAGCATGAAACAGACTGTCGCCTCTAAGTGTTGACTTCTATGTTCACTTTTATATTCACTTTTATATTCACACTTATATATATATATATATATATATATATATATATATATATATATGTGTGTGTGTGTGTTTGTGTGTGTGTGTGTGTGTGAAATGGACAAAGTCCGACAATTATTTTACGACATTTTTATGTTTATACATTATTTTTTTAGATACAAATATCTAAGTAAATGCTCTGTTTACAATAAACAGTATTGAACAACATTTACTGGCCTGAGTGTCCGAGAATTCGGAACCGTCATATAGCCCGACGTGCTTTTTTACCGAATGAGCTAACCAAACGATCATATCTGGCTCAATCGGTAAAAAGCACGCCAGGCTATATGACGGTTCCGTATAGGATACAGGTTTGAATCCTGTCGAAGGACGAATATTTTCTATGAAAATTTCTCGGGCATTCAGGCCGGTATATGTTGTTTAATACTGTTTATTATAAACAGAGAATTTACTTAAATATTTGTATCTATAATAGAAACTAATCAACAGATAAGAAAAGAATAACATTAATAGAAGTATGAAATTATCATTAAATATATGAGAACAATTTTATAATTGTTATAAATATTTCACTGATAAATTATTAAGGAAGAAATGTCACGAATCGAACCACTTTTCCTACAAATTTGGAAATACGTCCTCCTCCATAAAAACGTTACTACAATCAATAACTAAGGAAAGGATAAAAGAATTAAATTCTAGGCAAATATTGTGTAAAATGTTTGAATTATAAATGATAGAGAAATAAATCAACGATACTGAAACAATATCAGTGATAATCAAAACTGACATTACGACTTGAAATAAATTTCATACAATTTCGATAATTACGTCCTCTATCACGAAAGAAGACATTTTACGCTTAAATATAAAAATAGAATTAGTTAGTCCAGTGTATAAGAAATTTAACGAATACAGTGCATTAAATTCTCCCAATAAAGCAATTTCTAATGATAATAACCATTATTAATAAAGCAATAAAAATCAAATATCATGTATACACCGTTTTAAAAATATGTTTTAATAAATAAATAAATATTGTAAAAGCATAATAATATAACAAGATTATATAATAAACAAAAAAGATAAGCATAAAATATAATTAAAGAATTCACTTTTTAAAATAATACGCTTTTTTGAGCAATGAAAAATACCTCCGTTCAGTCTGACATCAGCGTATATCTCTCCTCTAACTGTGTATACCAGAAACAATCGATGTATTTTTACCAACATGTATATATATATATATATATATATATATATATATATATATATATATATATATATATATATATATCTTGTCTGATTTATGACAAGAAACACCGTACTGGACAGTGAAACTGATGCAATATATTTGTCATCGATAGTTTAGATTTGAAGGTGTTATATATATATATATATATATATATATATATATATATATATATATATATATATATATATATATATATATATATGAAACTGATACTGATTTCACTGCCGAGTACGGTATTTCTTATAAATCAGTTATCTTTATCAGAAATACTGTACACATCCTTGAGTTGACGTCTGACGTGTCACTTATCAGATCAAAGTTCTATATATATATATATATATATATATATATATGTATGTATTTACAAATTACAAGGACCCCTGAGAAAAATTCTGGTCGAAAACACTAAATTTCTGGTACAAATCACATTACTGGAAACATCTCGCTATAAGAGAGACCTTGTATAATAAACATATCTCTTCAACTGTCAACCTCACCTTATAAAGGTAGGAATGGTGTCTTGAATGTTTTTTTTTTAATGCAAAACCGCACGCTCGAATTCCAGCGTAAAAAAGAAAAGGCCTGATTAAATTCCTTAAAGAGCACGGTCTGAGTATGAGTACCTCTAGCAACGCTTAAGTGATTAATTTCCTGGATGTAACCTGAGACCTCTCGAATGGACTTTATAAATATAGTAAAACCTGTACAACAATATATAAATCATATAGTAAAACCTATACAACAATAGATACGCAAACAATCTAACCACCACCCTAGAATTCTAAACAATTTATAGAAACCGGTCCAGTTTAGGCTTTCCATTTATTTTAGTAATAAGGAAAATTTTAACAATAATAAAAGCAAATATATAGAAACGTTATAACATTATAACCATCAAGTAAACCTAGAGTATTTAGAAATTAATAAACAATTGATATTCACATGCCAAAACACTGTAAATGTGATATTAAATGTTTTAACCTACACCTTATCAGCAGTGTCAAAACTAACATCTGAAAGAGTTTTCCTAAATTTAATCCATAAGCATTTTAGCCATCTCTTAAAAATTTTTCAGTAAAACCAAGGTTTAAGTTAACTATAGTTGTGCTAAAACATGGAGCAATATATATCACAGCATAACAACATTATATTAAACAAGCATTTGTATACTACTGTGCTGTTCGATAAAAATGATTAAACTAATTTTTTTTTACTAAGTGTTCTCTTCTACGATGAAACGAAAGTTGAGCTAAATTCAAAAGATAAGCGATCTAAAATCCGAAGAAGAAG
>OZ038496.1:93937864-93950364 GCA_964036315.1 Acanthosepion esculentum | reverse complement strand
GCTGATAATTCCAAAACATTTTAACTCTCTAGTTACGAGGCGGTTTACAGTGTAAGTATAACCGTGAAGGTAAACATTACTTCGGAGCCGTCATGTTGGCTAATACAAATCGTTTAAGTTTTAGTGTTATAATAATAATAATGATAATAATAATAAGAATAATGATAACAGAAACCACAAAGACAAAATGTTCCACCCTAATTATATGGCCGCCGCTGCAGACTGCAATATATATTTGAAGATCTTCAAAATCCAAAACCTTGAAATCGAAATCTCAGATATGTGACATGAGAACATCAATAATTCCAGTTGTAGCAGAAGCCCTCAGATTGATTGGAAAATATTCCAATAGACTCATTAAAGGGATTTCAGGTAGCCCATGCTTTAAAGAATTACAAGAAAATGTTCTCCCAGCCACAGTCCACCCCTTACAAAGGGATTTATCTATGTGCAAGTTTTTTTTTAAAAAAAAAACACATTCTCAGTGGAAAATGTCATGATGCTATTTCTAGTCATAGGTCTCTGGTTGGGAGCCGGAAAGAAAAGAGTCAAAGTAAATAAACTTATAATAATGATAATGATAATGGCCGACTATTCGCTTCGGAACACACCCTTCTGCTTAGTCGGCGTTCAAATCTGTTACAGCTGAGGAAAATTTGTGTTTGTACAACATTTCCAGAGCCAACCTCTGGCTTATACTGCATCTATTTTCAACGGTTGTTAGTTATAGCTTATGGGAGAACATTCGAATAAGGCCAGTACACTCAAATCCCCGGACACAATGACTAACACAAACGTCAACGGCTTCTGGATAGTTTCACCTTTGTGCAAATTAATTGAAGGAAAACGAAAAATGCCATTTTTAGTCAATTCTTTGAATTCAGTTCTTTGATTATTTGAATTCTTTTAGTATTTTTCTAATGAACCAACACCCAGTGCACATGTTACTACTCTGTATGTCCATTCCACGAAGTCGTTCCTTGCAGATTGACCACAGATTTTCGATTGGATTTAAATCAGGAGAATTTTCGGGACAGTCTATACTATTTTGATTTGCTCACTGGTAAGGCTTCCCAGTGTATTCCGGTAGCATTATAATTTTTGTACGCTTCCCTGAAGTGACGTCCATCGCAGACAACGCCGTAAGACAACTAATCAACAGTCGAGACAGTAGTGTCTGGGCGTTTTGTAAATCTGATGCAATCACGGATGACGGAATATTTTTCAAGACCAAACAAATTTCCTCATATACACCGAAAATAGGTTCATATTGCTGCACTCCACTGCAAATGGCCTAATCTGAGTAAAACATAGAAATCGTATACGCCCTGTCACACCAGTGGGTCTAAAACTGACCGTATGCTGAAACAAGGAAACTAAAGCGGTTGTTTCAATTAATTTGCACGAGTGTGTATGTCTATCCAATTCCACTCAATACGCTTGTTACATCCCGGTCTATGCTTTTCAAATACTTTCCAACATCCACACTAGGATCCCCATCTCCAGGCCGACAAATCAACCATCGCAAGATTTGAATTCGGGTTCTAGAGGGGAACATCTGAGGTACTAATCATTCGCTTATGCACACGTTGTTAAAGTAAACATCTATCTGGAAACTTCCTCACCAGAAGAGCAAATATATAACATATTTTACGATAATTTCTTTCTTATAATTATGAAAAACAACATATTTTTTACAGGCATTAGCCATCAGGGGAGACTATTTCTCGGCGAAATTTATTACCTCCGTCTCAGAAACATAATCAGTTTCAGACCTCTGTTTATTATTTACATTACTCGGACTGTTATCCTCAACTTCATTGCCATATTTACAACGTTTCGGCCGTTGCACCCTCCGGCCTTCTTCAGGTGATTGGAATTTCGAACCGAAACCTTTATTTTGTCCACGTCTACTTCCACGTGCCATACCTATTCCAGATCTCTCAGTTATTACCCTTTAACTCAACTCGCCAAGTTTTCGGTCCAATAGTGCTGTGGCCTGGTATTGAACTCACAGCTCTTTGGGTCTATTCGCTGGAAGTAACCAATGTCTTCAGCCACTTCCCCATTTGAATATAGCAATGAAGGTGGGGATAATAGTCCGGGTAATGTAAATAATGCAAGTAATCATAATGCTTCGCCTGTGCTTATTGTTGTAGTAAAATTTGCGACGTTTAAGTATGAAAAAGAACTCTGGGTAGATTAAATAGTTTGGGAAATATCCGACAAGGATATTTAAATTATATATAACTAGCAGCATGGCCCGGCGTTGCCCGTGCTGGATTCAAAAATCGTACGACTCATACAGCAATCGCTCTCACTTGATTTAAAATATTTTGCCCTTCCTTAAATTTAAAGGAGTGCCCTTTGCCGTGCTGATGTTACTTCTTGCCTATCTCACACTGCGAATTTTTTCTAAGCCCTATACTAAACATTAAATCTGTTATGAAAAACGAACTAAACAAAATGAACACAAAACGATCAGCTTTAAAAAAGAACTCGTAACTGGAAAAACCGAATGAAAATGAATGTTAACAGCAAATACTTTTTCACACCCAACCCAGTTCTGCGGAATCAGAATCAACGTTGAGTTTAAGCAAGCGAATGGACCAATTGGAGTAAAGTGCCATGCAGATTTAAATTTTTCCCACTTGTGATGAATGCAGCTATCGATTTTTTTTGCATGCTAGCATGCTAGTTAACATTCGTTTCAGTCAGCTGTTGGCTCTCACGCTGTCCAATAGTATCTTTCTGCTTATTCGTGGCAGCCAGCTATAGGCTCTCACTCTGGCCAGTAGAAAATGGCCGCAAACTACATGAAAACTACTGTAGAAGCATGAACAAATCGATTATTTCCACTATCGATGTGAGTTGGGAAATACAATGTCTGTCTTGGCGTTGTCGCTAACTTGGAGGATGTGCATGTAAATTTTGGTGCAAATCCGTCGGAAATTGCGGCCGTGCATTCGTTACACACATACACACATACACATCCTGCCTTTTATAGATAGAGATCCAAAACTTGATGGTAATGATGTCCAATTTTTTCCTCAAAACAAAAATTTAAGAGAAGACATTTTGTTCGGTACTATTTTAAATTTAGTTGTTAAATAATATTGTAGACCGATGACATATACACCCTTGTGCAAATTAATTGAAGCAAAACGGATAATTCCATTATTATTTACTTCCTTTTCGGATTTTTCCAATGAAACATAACCCAGTGCACATGTTAGTACTTCGTATGTCCATTCCACAAAGTCGTTAATTACAGACTGACCACATATTCTCGATTGGATTTAAATCAGGAGAGTTTCCGGGCCAGTCAATACTATTTTGATTTGCTCACTGGTAAGGCTTTCCAGTCTCTTCGTGCAGCGTTACAATTTTCGTATACTTCCTTGGCGTAACGCCCGCCGCAGACAATCGCCGTGGGACAACTAATCGACAGTCGAGACAAAAGTATTTGGGCGTGATGAAAATATAATGCAATCACGGTTGACACAATATTTTCAAGGCCAAACAATTTTCCTCATACACCACGAAATGAGGTTCATACAACTGTACACTACTGCAAATGCCATAATCTGAGGAAAAAATAGAAATCGATTACACCCTGTCACTCCAGTGGGTCTAAAACTGACCGTGTGGTGAAAGAAAGGAAACTAAAGCGGTTGTTTCAATTAATTTGCACAAGGGTGTAGAAAAAGAAAATACTCACCGATTTTTTTTCTAAAAGTTCTCAAAATTCTAATCAGATTTTAAGAGTTTTGTTTTTAAATTGATTAAAAATTACTATTTATTTTTTAGCGTTTTATCTCGGACTCTATTAAAAATAACAATATCTTAATGTTCGAGAGATGGACATTTTTGCGAACAGAAATTATATCCAGTAATTGTATGTTGCATTTTTGTTAAGGAAAATATAAAAAATAAATTAAAAAAAATTAAATCCTTATGAGGTAATAAACAGATTTTAAATTTGCTGCGTGTCAACATGATTGCTAAGATGGCTCGTAACTGTTCAAACCGTTTGGAATAATTATTCGATGGTGAGAGATAATTGTAAATTTACTTGCGTTTAGTCAATAAAATTATGGAAGTCGGTAACTCTAAATTAATCAATTAATCCTATTAGGATGACCGGTGACAGGACTGATTGAAAGATTCTAAACGAAAGATAATGATCACATAGAAAGATAAGCCTAACTCATTGCATTATTAGTTTACGTCCGTATCTGGTTAAAATACTGGATTTGTTACGATCACCAAAGTTAAGCAATATCCAGCCTTATCAGTATCTAGATGGGTGATCGCTTGGGAATGCCAGTTTGGATGTGTGGGTGGTGTAATGGAGGACACGGAATTGTTAATCGGAGAGCCGAGTTCGAGTTTCATTTGATTTTTGATGTCAACGTATACTCGTTGTCACTTTCATAAATGCTCGTTGTAGCAGTGTCTTTGTAATCGCCGATATAACTATAGTAACGCCGTGGTACAATACTAGTTCCAGTCGCTTTCGAATAGCACTCGCACTAATAGTACTTACTCGATAATACTTGTTTGATTAGTAATTTGTATAGTGACCCGAAAAGATAAATAGTATAGCGAACAGAGTAGAGAACAGCAGTCAGTATAGCATAGAGGATGGACTAGAAATGCAGATCCGAATAGTAACAGAGGATAGACTAGGAAAACAGATGATTTAGACGTCACGCTACCTACTATATATGCGTTTACTCTATGGTGACGTGTTTTTTTTTCTTATGATATGACATGTCCTTTCAGGACGTAGGCGATCATGGCTCTCCATCTCGCTCTATCCCTTGCAGCTCTGAGCAAGCCCCTTCCCCCTGCTTCCTCCCCCAAACCACGTTCTGTCATCAAACCTGCTCATGCTCGTTAGGTGTGTCACGTGCAACTTCCCCTTGTCTCTCTTTCCGACTATTTGTTCCGTGAGTATCAGATTTTCCAGCCCTTCCTTACTTATTATGTGTCCCGGAAACTTTAGCTGCGTCTTCCTGATGTTAAGTATAGGCCTTCTCCTTGTTTGTAACCTTTCTAAGACCTCATCTTTGCGCACATGTTTGGTCCATAACCTTAGGATCCTTTTGTAGACTCCACATCTCCGTCGCCTCGAGTCTATTCTTAATCTGTGAGGAAATCGTCCAACATTCGCTGTCGTAAAGAAGAACAGATGATCACGTAACTGTACAGTATTCTTTTCTTGGTAACCCAAAAAATCTTCCTGTTTCGCAGTACTCCGATCAGATTTTGGAATGTGTCCTTGGCCATCCCAATACGTCTACGGACCTCAGTGTCGCACTTACCGTCCTCTGTCAAGAAGATTTCCAGATATTTAAACTTCTGCGTCTGCTTGATTCTAGTGTTCTCGACCTGAGAATTACATTCCGGGTTCTTCCTCTTACTGATGATCATGCACTTGATCCTCTTGTAGTTTATGCTTAGCCTTTTCTTCTCACTCTCCGTCGCTACCTTCTGTAGGAGATTTTGTAATTTCACTTAATTCAATAATGGGATCGCATGTTTTTATCTCACTAGCGATCTATGTTGAAACTCAAGAGTCGGCAGCGACACTTTATTCCTGTATATAACTTGGATACGTTATATTCCCTTAAGCGCAAATACTATTGGGAAAATTATCACTACACCTCTTCCCCCAACTATGGATTAATTAGTATGACTTGTATCAGTAAATCATTTTAGATTGTAAGAATGCATCTGACGATGCATTCTTACAATCTAAAAATATTTTCTTGTTTTAAAATAACCTTGAAAGGGTTGGTAAGCCGTAAAAAACAAATCAATCCATCTGACACTGTTGGATAAAATTAACACAAAAACGCGCGCACACACACGCACATACCCCCCCCCCCATATATATATATATATATATATATATATATATATATATATATATATATATATATATATATATTAAAACTTCTCTTTTTTTCTCATTTCCTTGCATCTGGATAAATTGAACTCCATTTAACAAAACAAAACGCTAGTCTGAAGAGATGGATGTAATTTTCTCAAAATAAATTATGAAAAAATGGATGTTTAAGGATTCTCTATTCATGATATATATATATATATATATATATATATATATATATATATATATATATATATAGTTAATGTTACAATTGTGTGTTGCTTTTAAAACCACTAGACATGGGATACGATGTTAGCTGATTGGGAAAGGTACAAATACACCTCTTTTCCCCTTTGCTGTAGGTTAATTATTTAGACTTGTATCATTAAACAAAGCAAAAATTCTTACAATCTAAAAAAGAAATTCTGGCTTTAAATAACCGGGAAAATGTTGATAAACCATAAAAAAACGAATCAATTAATTAATCAATAATTAAACAATTACAAACAAAATCAGATAAACAAATGGTCTACGCTGTTCAAATGTATAATCGAACAGTAATGAATATTAAATTTCCTCAAAGATGAAGAGTTGCCTGTGTCTGCAAAAATATAGCTTTATAGAAAGATGCTGATGTGAGCAGAGGGCAATTTTTAAGATAAATGGAAACAGGAAGGAGACATGTAATTATAAATCAAAAAGCGACAGTTGAAATTTCTGGGTCACGTAATGACGAAAGAGGGTTTGGAGAAGTTGAAACTCAAAAGAAATACAGAAGGCTTGAGATGAAAGAGGACACAGAGTAATCTATCAAATGAGATTCTATAAATGTTTGGTTAATCAGGGGCTGCTCGTGATAAGGAAGTTGCGGAGAGGCGTAATATTCCATGACCTATCACGACACCGCAGGTCACCAAAGAAGTTCTTCAAGCTAACAACACTGCATTATATCTGTTATGGTCCAGGTTAGGACCAAGGAAGAACAACACGAACACAAGAGTAGAAATAACGAAGATATATTACACGGAATAATAATACAACATGTGGAAGGTGTTAGTATGACTGTCAGTCTGGTTTGGAGTGAACTACTATCGGCTCGACTCAATTCGTCCCTCTCTCTCTTGAGAGGCGTAGTATACATAGTGTTAGGAAGAGTTCATTCTGTAGTTATAGGTAAGTACCCATAACAGATAGATAGATAGATAGATAGATAGATAGATAGATAGATAGATAGATAGATAGTGTTATGGTCCAGGTTAGGACCAAGGAAGAACAACACGAACACAAGAGTAGAAATAACGAAGATATATTACACGGAATAATAATGCAAGATGTGGAAGGTGTTAGTATGACTGTCAGTCTGGTTTGGAGTGAACTACTATCGGCTCGACTCGATTTGTCCCTCTCTCTTTTGAGAGGCGTAGTATACATAGTGTTAGGAAGAGTTCATTCTGTAGTTATAGGTAAGTACCCATAACAGATAGATAGATAGATAGATAGATAGATAGATAGATAGATAGATAGATAGATAGATAGATAGTGTTATGGTCCAGGTTAGGACCAAGGAAGAACAACACGAACACAAGAGTAGAAATAACGAAGATATATTACACGGAATAATAATGCAAGATGTGGAAGGTGTTAGTATGACTGTCAGTCTGGTTTGGAGTGAACTACTATCGGCTCGACTCGATTCGTCCCTCTCTCTTTTGAGAG
Organism: Acanthosepion esculentum; assembly: GCA_964036315.1. Taxonomy (NCBI): domain Eukaryota; kingdom Metazoa; phylum Mollusca; class Cephalopoda; order Sepiida; family Sepiidae; genus Acanthosepion; species Acanthosepion esculentum. The sequence goes on along the minus strand of OZ038496.1, from coordinate 93,942,749 downwards.
GCGTAGTATACATAGTGTTAGGAAGAGTTCATTCTGTAGTTATAGGTAAGTACCCATAACAGATAGATAGATAGATAGATAGATAGATAGATAGATAGATAGATAGATAGTGTTATGGTCCAGGTTAGGACCAAGGAAGAACAACACGAACACAAGAGTAGAAATAACGAAGATATATTACACGGAATAATAATGCAAGATGTGGAAGGTGTTAGTATGACTGTCAGTCTGGTTTGGAGTGAACTACTATCGGCTCGACTCAATTCGTCCCTCTCTCTTTTGAGAGGCGTAGTATACATAGTGTTAGGAAGAGTTCATTCTGTAGTTATAGGTAAGTACCCATAACAGATAGATAGATAGATAGATAGATAGATAGATAGATAGATAGATAGATAGATAGATAGAAATAAACAGATTTCAAAAAGCTCAGATAGATAGATAGATAGATAGATAGATAGATAGATAGATAGATAGATAGATAGTGTTATGGCCCAGGTTAGGACCAAGGAAGAACAACACGAACACAAGAGTAGAAATAACGAAGATATATTACACGGAATAATAATACAAGATGTGGAAGGTGTTAGTATGACTGTCAGTCTGGTTTGGAGTGAACTACTATCGGCTCGACTCGATTCGTCTCTCTCTCCCTTGAGAGGCGTAGTATACATAGTGTTAAGAAGTGTTCATTCTCTAGTTATAGTAAGGACCCATAGCAATATCAGAACATCAGATAATATTATTTACTCTTTTCTGAAATGAACTGTTCAGAGTTAATTGTAGGTTATCTACATCAATATACACATAAAAAATACCGAGCTGGCGTAAGAACAGACGAAATGTTGCGATAACACCTACAAAGTTGAGGTCAATAGTCCGAATATAAAACGTGTAAATAACGATAACACTTCATCCCAGAAATTCGTTCAGATAATACAGCGGTATTCAAAAAGAATGAACTGATTTCATTACTCAATGATTTAATAAGAAAAAGCAATAGAAAACTACAGCCAAGTCAAAAGTCTTCGACTTACGATCATCTTGTATTTCCTCTCTTACAAGTCTTCAATGTGGTGACCGCCTGAAGCACGGGCAATATCAATGCCATTAGAGAATTCCTCCCAGATGCATATCAGCATATCATTATCCATTGATCGCTGTTGTTATTCGATGTTTAAGGTAATCGAGGTTAGTGGGCAGAGGTGGAACATAGATACGATCTTTCACGTATCCCCACCAGAAAAGAATCACACACGGTGAAGTCAGGTGATCACGCAGGCCCAGCGCAAAGAGCAAGGTCTTGGTAAGTGCTTGAACGAGGCGTAGTTTGTAAGGTTTCAAATGTAGACGTCTTCTTAGCACACGCCAGATAGTGTATTGGGAGATTGCAGGCTCATGGCTAGCTCGATTTGTGGACTTCCATGGCTCCCCTTAAACGCAGCAAGGGTTCTCTCCACTTGTTCCCCAGAGATTTATGGTCGTCCTAGACTTTTTTGCCTTGCACAGACACCCACTTTCTTGAAACTGTTTAAAACACTGTCGAATATTCTAAAGAGAGGGCGGATTAATGTCGGATTGCCTTCGAAAAGCATGCTGCACCTTGACAATCGTATTTATTTTCGCGAACTCGAGAATTCAGAACGGCTTTTCCTGAGGATTCGCCATTCCTGTTGTAAACAAACGATTTAACGTTGCTGAAGATACAATAAGACTACAGTGCCCTTTGGCATCCATTCAAAATTTAGGAAACTCATCTTTCAAATGGTCACTGACTCATTCCATGAGGATGTTTGAAAACTGAAGCCATGCGTCATGAAATCGGTTCATTCTTTTTGAATAACTCTGTATATTTTCTTATCTATTTCTGATACAAGGTTTTATACAAATTTCTGTAGCAGTTAAAAAAAAGACTTACTTGGCTGAAGGGCGTGTTCAGCTCGTATCACCTTTCTAAATCAACACATGCACAAGCGTAATAAGCGCGTACACACGGTCCTAATCTACGCATATACCCAATCTTAATCAGCGCGTACACCCCAAGGATTCACTGCGTACACCCCGGCTTACTCTGCGCCTAAATCCTGTTTTAATCAGCGCGTACACATCGTCTTAATCAGATCTCACCTTCATCAGCACGTAGACACCGTTTCAATCAGCGTGTACACACCTTCTTAATCAGCGTGTACACACCTTCTTAATCATCGTATACACGCCGTTGTAATCATCACGTACATGCCGTCTTAATCAACATGTACACACCTTCTTAATCAGGAGTGTCCGTCTTAATTAGCGCGTACACCTCCTCTTAATCAGCGCGTACACACCGTCTTAATCATTGCGTAATAAATTATTTGTTCGTCGATTTGATATTCTAGATTCAATCCTTGACAATATTTTGCTGAAAGCTTAAACCATAACTCCTGGTGAAAATGCCTTTCTAGAAATTGAACCGAACATACACTGTCGCAAGATGTCCAAGTGTACGACTCATTTGTCCTTATAAAGATTATAATTCTAATGTATTTCTTGTCCGAGCGGTCTGCATAGCGAAATGGAAAAGTGAAACGCAGCTACCCAGGTTAATTTTCTCTCGGAATGAAATCGTCATAAAAATCACTCACCTGCGTCATTGACTTCAGATATAATCGAAGTTGATATGTTAGGCTCATCTTGACATCGTCGGTCTGTCTATTAAAGATGGAGTGAGAAGACATTCTCTTGATTAATAGCTGGCATACTTAAGTAGTTATATCTCTAATGAATTATCTAAATAAATTTCAATATAGGTATTTCTCTATGTATGCATGGAAGAAGAGAAATGTTATAGTGATATGTAAAAAGGGGATCATTATTTAATTATGAGGTATTCCTTCACGACAATCATCGGATATATTGATGGTGTGAAATTGTCTATAAAAGTCGATCTGGCCTAAGAGGTGTGAAGGTGAATCGGACACCTGGATCTTAAGAAGTCAGCAAAAAAAAAACCCAAAAAAACGACGCAGCCGGAAAATTTTGTTTCCTAAATCGGGGGAAAAATATATGTCACTTACTGTTTTCAAAATACGTTGTTGCTCTTCTGATCGATATTAAAAAATTAAGATAGCAATAGTTAATCTTGTTTAACGAGTAGATAGACAACCGTATAATATAAATAAAAGAGTAATATATAATATTGGTCAATACGATGTTTGGTGCCAAGTTTTTTTTTGTTTTTGTTTTTTTAAGCTTATCACGCCAAGCAAGGCTGGAAGCCACTAGCACGCAAGGGGTTACAGAAGGTTTGGAGGAAGAGCAGATAGCAGTGGTAAAGGAGAGGATGTGGAGAAAGATAGTCGATCGATCAAGGCAAGGGGGTTACAGAAGATTTGGAGCGAGAGCAGATAGGAATGAAAGGTGAAAGGATGTGGAGAAGGGAAGTGGATAGATCAAGGCAACTGGAGATGTCGATTGACGTTACACTTAAATAGTTGGAGATTGTATTTTTCAGGGAAACAGGAATAAGGAAGGGAGTTCCACAGGCGAGATGTGCGAGACATGACGCTATTGGAGTAGAAGAGACGTCTACATCTAACAGTTTCAACGGTGAAGGGGTGGGAACGGGATGCCAGCCTCGTAGGACGTTTAAATTCATGAGGGTGAAAGCAGCTCATCGGAGCAATTACCGTGAAAGTATTTGTAAATAAATCACGTTCTTTAGAGAATTTGATGATGCTGATCCCGAAAATGATCTTAGTTCTTCATTGTTAGTTACCGATTTTGCATAACAGAAATTGCTCATTTTTGGAATATAGATCAATTTATGATTTTATCTGAACGCAAAATTTACTTAATAAAGGCCATACAAATCTATCGATTTTCAGGTAGGCCGAGCAATTTATCTCAGACACATGAATAAATTATTTTTATAAGAAAAAAGTATTTTTGAGTTTTAAAATAGAAGTTCCGAATTTTTCAATTTACCGCCCAAATTCAAATTAACTGATAAACTTTATCAGAAATACACTTTAGTAAACCTGATAATTAAGTTGACATAAAAAATGAATCCCTAAAATCTTCTGTTTGATATTCATAAATTTATCCCACCATATTATCGCTTCACTACGAAAGCACATTGAGAGAATTTTATTTTCACAGTTGGAAAGTAACTCCAACTAAAGAATGCACCTATTCCATTGTACATGATACTGCTGGAGTATCAAAAGGGACTTCAATAACATTGAACATGACAGACAATCAAGAAAGAGAAAATTATTACCATAGTTCTTATGTTCACGAAGATTTTATTTCTGCTGTTAGTTTATTAAATGATTTGATGAAAAAACTTGTTGGTCTTGGTATATTCAATCGTGTTATTTTTAAAGACTTAGGGTCTGATTGTTATTTCAAAAATAGTATTTTCAATAAGCAGACCAATATTTGTTGGTTTAAATTGGAACTAAAAGGTTTCTACTATTTTATTTTGAGAATTATTGCCATCGGTCAATATCATATATACAGAAAACAAATGAAAAATGCTTTTATTCCAAAAATGAGGCATTTTTGCACAGCAGCCAAAACGGTGCGTTAACCAAAAAGGTAAGGGCATTTTCAGATTCAGCGCCCTCAAATTAGCTTAAAAAGATGTTTTGTGTCTCGACACCATTTCAAAAAAAAAATTTTGTTAATCGGTGTGATTAAAATAAGAAAGGTGGGATATGATAAAAATGTGATAACAAACGGAGGCCGCTGAAAAGTTGTCAATCAAACCAAATTATGAACAGATGACCAACCAACATTTAATGGCGGGTCGGCTTTGAGATCGAGTGTAGAGATTTCCTGCGTATTCTCGGATATAGGTGAAGGGTTGTAGAATCCTTCGAGAACGTGGAATATAACACAGAAT
>OZ038496.1:93927864-93935364 GCA_964036315.1 Acanthosepion esculentum | reverse complement strand
CATCTTTGTCGCCATATTTATTACAACGTTTCGGCCCTTCAGTATCTGTCTATATCACAGAGATGAGGTATAATGTACACTATTTACATTATTCTGACTATTGTCCTCATCTTTGTCGTCATATTTATTACAACGTTTCGGCCTTTCAGTATCTGTCTATATTTCTGAGATGAGGTATTATGTACACTATTTACATTATTCGGACTATTGTCCTCATCTTTGTCGCCATATTTATTACAACGTTTCGGCCCTTCAGTATCTGTCTATATCACAGAGATGAGGTATAATGTACACTATTTACATTATTCAGACTATTGTCCTCATCTTTGTCGTCATATTTATTACAACGTTTCGGCCTTTCAGTATCTGTCTATATTTCTGAGATGAGGTATTATGTACACTATTTACATTATTCGGACTATTGTCCTCATCTTTGTCGCCATATTTATTACAACGTTTTGGCCCTTCAGTATCTGTCTATATCACAGAGATGAGGTATAATGTACACTATTTACATTATTCAGACTATTGTCCTCATCTTTGTCGTCATATTTATTACAACGTTTCGGCCTTTCAGCATCTGTCTATATTTCTGAGATGAGGTATTATGTACACTATTTACATTATTCGGACTATTGTCCTCATCTTTGTCGCCATATTTATTACAACGTTTCGGCCCTTCAGTATCTGTCTATATCACAGAGATGAGGTATAATGTACACTATTTACATTATTCTGACTATTGTCCTCATCTTTGTCGTCATATTTATTACAACGTTTCGGCCTTTCAGTATCTGTCTATATTTCTGAGATGAGGTATTATGTACACTATTTACATTATTCGGACTATTGTCCTCATCTTTGTCGCCATATTTATTACAACGTTTCGGCCTTTCATAATCTGTCTATAATTCTGAGATGAGGTATTATGTACATTATTTACATTATTTGGACTAGTGTCCTCATCTTTGTCGTCATATTTATTACAACGTTTCGGCCTTTCATTATCTGTCTATATTTCTGAGATGAGGTATTATGTACATTATTTACATTATTCAGACTATTGTCCTCATCTTTGTCGCCATATTTATTACAACGTTTCGGCCTTTCATTATCTGTCTATATTTCTGAGATGAGGTATTATGTACACTATTTACATTATTCGGACTATTGTCCTCATCTTTGTCGCCATATTTATTACAACGTTTCGGCCTTTCATAATCTGTCTATATTTCTGAGATGAGGTATTATGTACATTATTTACATTATTTGGACTAGTGTCCACATCTTTGTCGTCATATTTATTACAAAGTTTCAGCCTTTCATTATCTGTCTATATTTCTGAGATGAGGTATTATGTACACTATTTACATTATTCGGACTATTGTCCTCATCTTTGTCGCCATATTTATTACAACGTTTCGGTCGTTCAGTATCTGTCTATATTTCTGAGATGAGGTATTATGTACATTATTTACATTATTCGGACTATTGTCCTCATCTTTGTCGTCATATTTATTACAACGTTTCGGCCTTTCATTATCTGTCTATATTTCTGAGATGAGGTATTATGTACATTATTTACATTATTCGGACTAGTGTCCTCATCTTTGTCGTCATATTTATTACAACGTTTCGGCCTTTCAGTATCTGTCTATATTTCTGAGATGAGGAATTATGTACATTATTTACATTATTCAGACTATCGTCCTCATCTTTGTCGCCATATTTATTACAACGTTTCGGCCTTTCATTATCTGTCTATATTTCTGAGATGAGGTATTATGTACATTATTTGGGACTATTGTCCTCATCTTTGTCGCCATATTTATTACAACGTTTCGGCCTTTCATTATCTGTCTATATTTCTGAGATGAGGTATTATGTACATTATTTGGACTAGTGTCCTCATCCTTGTCGTCATATTTATTACAACGTTTCGGCCTTTCATTATCTGTCTATATTTCTTAGATGAGGTATTATGTACATTATTTACATTATTCAGACTATTGTCCTCATCTTTGTCGCCATATTTATTACAACGTTTCGGCCTTTCATTATCTGTCTATATTTCTGAGATGAGGTATTATGTGCATTATTTACATTATTCAGACTATTGTCCTCATCTTTGTCCTCATATTTATTATTACGTTTCGGCCTTCTTCAGGTGGTTGGAATGTCGAACGGATCCGTTTATTTCGCTCACTGTGCCATCTGTCCTTGAGGACATTTGTGCATGAATTTCTGTATGAATAAACCTAATGTAACCATTTCTTACCAGTGTATAAATACGTTAGTTAGATCCAGTGACAGGACCCAAAAAGTGTGGGTTCAACACCCGGGTAAGGCGGTGGAGAACTTGGACAGGGCAATTAACAGGAGATAACTGATAATTGACATCCATTAAAACTTGGCACGTGGAACTAGACCAGTCTACCCCAGTGAGCAAAATAAAGGGTTTAGTTCAACATTCCAACAGAAAGAAATGGCAACCTATTTCGGGAAAAATTATGCCTCGTCATTCATGTATTGAAAGATACATGATCGCCTAAGCCTGTATCATGCACAGCACATAACTGACTGAAGCTATAAAAATTATTTATAAAGTTATTCTTCGAGGCACCGTATCCATTAAGGAGGTGGGTGTTCTTGGCTCTCAACAACAACCTATCCTTTGTGGCTCTTACTAATATTTGTAATTTCATTATGCCTCCGACTTCCTCTTCTTTCAATCAAGCTGATTACTCTCTCTATCTTTTGCTTGCAATATTTCTTGTGAATGTTAAATTCTCCGAGCCTTCTTTCCATACTTTCAGCTTTCTCTATGTATTAAAGCTTACTAGCTCCGTCCATCACAGTCGACTAGAATGAGATATCTATATTGCCTCAAGTCTCCACTTCGTCTGTGAACTAATTGACAAGAATTCAACACTACAGAGGAAGATTTTACATAGATTCACAACTTTCTGATTATGTGTCATGTCATTTCAGGACGTAGGCGATCATGGCTCTCCACCTACTTTTATCCATTTCAGCTCTCAAAAAGTTCATTCCCTCTGCTTCCTCCCCCAGACCACGTTTCTTTCATCCACTTGCTTAAGGTATGTCACGCGTTGTTTTCCCTTGTCTCTCTTTCTCTCTATTAGACCCGTGAGTATCAGATTCTCAAGGCCCTCTTTCTTCATTAGGTGTCCCAGAAACTCCAGCTGCCTCTTCCTGATGTTAAATATAAGCCTCCTCCTTGTTTGCCACCTATCTAAGATCTCATGACTGCTCTCACGCTCGGTCCATGATATCCTTGGCATCCTTCGTTAGAACCATATCTCCGTCGCCTCGAATCTCTTCGTCTTTGAGGAAATTGTCCAACATACGCTGCCGTAATATAATTTAAAACAGAGCGACACGGCGCCACAAAGTCGCGCGTGAAGTCACGATACGTGGAAGAACGGAGATGACGAACTTACTCCAGCTAAAAAATCACGGCAAACAAACTTACGAATGAACATAGAATATATATATATATATATATATTTTTAAGGACATTTTTATGTTTAACATTCTTTTTATAGATACAAGTATTTAAGTAAATGCTCTGTTTATAATAAATAGTATTAAATAACATTTACTGGCCTGAATGTCTGAGAAATTTTCATAGAAAATATTCGTCCTCCGACAGGATTCGAACCTGTATCCTATACAGAACCGTCATATAGCCTGACGTGTCTTAACCGATTCGGTTGGTAAGGGCGAATTTACTGCTTATAAACTTCAATCTTCCATGAATCTCTCACGTACATTCATAAGCAGTAAATTCGACCTTGCCAACAGTGGCCGAATCAGGCTATATGACGGTTCCGTATAGGATACAGGTTCGAATCCTGTCGGAGGACGAATATTTTCTATAACAATTTCTCGGACATTCAGGCCGGTAAATGTTATTTAATACTGTTTATTATTTATTTACTTAAATACTTGTGTCTATAAAAAGAATGTTAAACATAAAAATGTCTTTAAATAATTGTCTGACTTTGTCCATTTCATAATGTGTGACGTCAATATATATATATATATATATATATATATATATAAACATATATATATATATATATATATATACACACACACATATATATATATATACACACACACATATATATATATATATATATATATATATATATATATATATATATATATATATATATATAGACAACACTATCCGCATTAAATAAAACTCCTTTTCTGTTAAACGATCTATTCGGAAATAGGAATTAAATATACATTTAATGAATATTACGAAAGAAATAATATTATTTCCGGATAGCCAAAATACAAAACGCCCAAAATCACGTGACTGATTGAAAACAGTACTTTTTAGCTTTGGATACTGTCGCAAAAAGAAATAAATTGTTGAAGTGGTACCATTCACCAATCGAGATAGTGCCTACTTCAATGTGTACTTTTGCATGTATGTGCTTAAGAGGTGACTGACAATGACTCGTCGAAACTTAGGCTTAATAGGCAGACCGAAGATTGCCCCCACCGAGACATACTAATAAAAATCGAAAGTCTGATAGTGCTAAGCTAAAGACTCTTAGAACAATGAAAATGACTTCTCTCAGAATGTCAGTCTATTATAAAGGCTAAAGAAACGTATCAGCTACAGCATAGTAAGAAAAGAATCAAGCAGGGGAATTGTTTTAATAGTTAGATCTGTAAATTATAAGACTTCGTAGTTAGCGAACATTTCTATAAACATTCCTATAGATCACATCTTCAATAAACACTTCTTTAACATGTCTGAAAACATTTCTCTAAATTTAATCTTCTACAAACATTTCTGTTAACATTTCTATAAACTAATTCCTCTATAAACATTTCTGTGAACATTTCTATAAAGAACTGTAAACTACATGTTCTATAAAGATTTGCATAAAAATTTCTATGAAGTAGATCTTCTATAAACATTCCTATAAAAATATCTGTAAACTACATATACTATAAACATTCCAATAACCATTTATATAAACATTTCCATAAACTTCTCTATAAACCTTCTATAAATATTTCTATAAACTACATATACTATAAACATTCTATAAACATATCTATAAACATTGCAAATAAAGTATAAGAAAGAATGAGATTGATAATGACACATTATAGAATGTCAGAAAGCACTAGCATGGCCGAAGATCGTATCGGCCGAAACACGATGAAATCAGCAACAGTGTAAATATTTAGTTGGTTGAGTAACTCATGGGGGTAATGATATCGACTCATTTAGGAAATTTCGCCTACTAGGCAGGCCGAAGTTTTTCTCGATCGAGACAGTTATAAAACCAAAATCTTGAGAATACTAGGAGAAAAATTTGTGAAATATTAGCAATGACTTCTCAGAATTTCAGACAATTACGAAGGCTGAAGAACGAATCGGCCGAAACATAGTGACAAATCCAGAAAGGATGGGACTATATCTATTGGGGATTGCACAATCGCGAAAAGAAATACATTTCTAGAGAGGTAACATGAGAAATGTGTCCAATGTCTGTTTCAGCCTGAACAGTAGTGCATATACGTGCTTAAGTGGTTACTGATATCATAAGGCCTATACATGTTTTCTTGTAAAATATATATTTCTCTTGCATAGACGTAATATTTGAAGACTTGTAAAAAAAAGACTAAATAGTTATTTGTGGAGAAGAAACGAAAGCAGGCGTCTCTTGTTGTTCAATAAAACACGGCAATAAAGGCGAGAGAAAGTAATTGTAAAATAATAAATCCGCCGATAATTGCAACGTTGTTTCGTAATGTGTTGCATTGTCATAAAACTCATAGCAACTGAGTTCGGGGAAACCAAATATGACTGTCTTTATTGCATAAGAATTTTCTCGATTAGCACACCAAAAGAACACAGAACAACATACGCATATTCCGAAAGACGAAAACTAACTCTTCCAACAACAAACGCCGGATGTATGCAAATTTAGCTGCCTTAGCCATTTAAATATTCAAAATGGCTTCTAGGTACCTGACTGAAAAAGTGAACTCCAAAGTTTAAAATCTTCTCATATATATATATATATTCAAAATTATAGATAGATAGTTAGTTAGATAGATAGATATGAACAGACTGAGCTAGCTAGCTAGCTAGATAGCTAGCTAGCTAGATAGATGATTTAAACAAGACGGACGCCATGTTATACCTTATGTACCTGTCGACCAACACTTTTTCAAATGTGTACGTTGGTAAATTGGAAAAACAGACAAAAACACTCTCAATATAATAAATGAGTTGGAAAAGTTGGAACAAACAATTAAAATTCAACTGTGGGGTGAAAATAGCAAGTTCCGCAAGAGTATAAATAGGAAAAAAAGACACTCACAGTCCCCCCAACAAGCGGAAGATAAACGGACAAATTTCTCCTTCTGACTGCACAGGGTAGGCTGATGAAATTTTATAAATACATCCTCCATGACTTGGAGATGGTACACCGAGCGAGCACTGTGTAATATTGAAAATCAAGTGTCTGCATAATCGGCGTCACAATCATGGCTGTCGAGCAAATGCTGTCCAATAGTATATTTGCCAACCGCCCCACGCGGTCGGATGTAGCACAAGGCCGAATTTAACGTGAGGTATCCGAGCTCGTAGGCTCGGGCAAAAATTCCCCGTAGACCCCGTAGAAAAACGGGGATGCGTCGGTCTACCACCCCAGATGAGATTCTGCCCTTCGGCATAGCCTCGTCTCGATACCTCTCTACTCGAAGGCAGAGAGTTCAACCGTATAGCTGAAGAGATTTCAGCTAAACTCAAATGCTGTCCAATAGACGAATCATGGACTGTCTTAGTAGTTCTTATAGATTGGCTGCGACTACTATTTATTATATTGAGTATGTCATTGTTTTTCCAATTTACCATCGTATACCTTTGAAAACGTGTTGGTCGAAAGGTACCTAAGGTAAAACATGACGTCCGTTTTATTTCAATCTATGTTTTATTTCTGTGGGTACAATTCCCTGTATCTATGTATATATGTATCATAATTTTTTACATACGGACAAAAACAATTACTCACGACAAAGATACATTTTTGTTTCGTTGCGCAGGCCTCTCGACTGGAGATAACCAAAAGTGGTTATGAACAATTCTATTTAAAATTCTATTTAAAAACAAGCTGCCTATGGAGCATCACTTCCTTTTTCTCATTACTCAAATTATTTTGGGAAAAAAAAACATAAAGAGAAAACACTCTAAGATGAAATGACGAAGTGTAAAGACAGGAAAAAAAAGATAAGGAAAGAAAAGAAAGTGACAGAGTAAGACAATAGTAAATGTTGATAGCAGTTAGTGCGGTGAAAGAACGTTAAAAAAATTAAGGTAGAAACCTGACCCTTTAAATCTGAGCGGAAGTGCCCGCTAAAGATTTTGATATTATGCAACTGTTAGAAATCTAAGCAAACACACCAAAATTTGAAGGTTTAGCAAGATTGAAATGT
>OZ038496.1:93912864-93915364 GCA_964036315.1 Acanthosepion esculentum | reverse complement strand
CACTTTCATTGGTGAAAAAATGAATTTCAAATTTAAATTTTGGAAGGTCAGTATTAAGCTTATATAAGGCGACATAGAGGGTGGTGAGGCATAGAGTGAGAGATATGGTCGAGTTTAGAGAGGGAAGGGAGAGTTTTAAAATTTATTTTTATTTTATTATAATACTCAATATTGAGGTGGAGTCGGTAAGGATCAGACACTGACCTATTTAATCGCTCAACTCACCGGAAATGAAATGGTAAATCTATCTATCTACCTCTCACTCTTACTTTCTTCATATGTATATGTTGAGTCTTGACTCATTGTTGAATCTCGACTGATGCATGGAATAATAATGCAACACAAAATGTACTTAGAACAAGAATGTATTATAACAAGAAAGTGTACACAATATTTACATCTAGTATTTCTGTATATTTCTGGGAAGACGTTCCTGGAGAATGTGTTGACTAAGTCGCAGTCGGGCAGAGTCTCTAGCTGGATCTCTGTATTCGCTTCCCTGGCTTCCGGTACCAACCATTATTTATATAGTCGGTAGTCACCTATGCAGATTAGGTGGATCCTACCACAACAGTATATATAGAAAAAACAACAGAAAAGTTGCAAATTAAAAAAAAATTGAATGTTTTTTTGTAAAAGTATTTATTTATATTTTTTATATATATATATTTGGTATATATATCGGTGTCGATCTGGAATACCAAATATATATATATATATATAAAACTAAACTCGTCCCAAACACCTACGGGTCCGCCATTTGTGAGCACTTATCAAATAGCAGATCGTGTGCAGTGAATTTTAGTGTTGACCGGTTCACCGTATTGTCCCAGTCACACGCTTTATTTCACCTGAAGGTTCTGGAGGCACTTTACATCGGGTCCCGGAAGCCTTCCTTGTGTAAACAACGTGAGTGTTTGTTGGGGCTCACTGTCATTTGCCTCTAGCTCCTTTTGCTCATTTTTTTTCCCCCCTCTACACAATTTATTTTTTTTTTTTAGTGTACATTTTCTGTTTTTAAATTAAAATCTCCCGTTGCAAGCCTGATGAGCGGGAGCGAAACCGGTTGCTTCGCGCGTTTTAATATGTCTAGTAATATTAAGCTGAATACCTTTATCGCCATAATATATATAAAAATATAAATAAATACTTTCTCGAAAAAACATTCAATTTTTTTTTAAATTTGCAACTTTTCAGTTGTTTGATATATATATATATATATATATATATATATATATATATATATATATTACTTATATATATATATATATTACTTATATATATATATATATTACTTATATATATATATATATTGCTTATATATATATATATATATATATATATATATATATATATATATATATATATATATATATTACATAAACGTTATTTTTAATGGATATCCATATTTGAGTAGACGATGTCTTCATTTATTAAATAGTATATTTATTTACTTGCGTCTACAGTTCGGAATATTCGAGGAAGTATGTCAAGATTCCAACCTGGGTCCCCCTGGGTAGTGCAAACTTTCATCAGATCGTTATTCACTCATCTTGTGGCTGGGAGGTCTAAAGTATGTCGCGTATACCGACGTTTTCCCCTATTGAATGTTACAAATATTCGTAGACTGGGGTAGACTGTTCTAGTTCCACGTGTAATGTTTAATGTGTGTCACTTATCAGTTATCTCCTGTTAATTTCCCTCTGAACGTTCTCCACTGCCTTAACCCAGTGAGGGATATAAAGGGTTCAGTTCGACATTCCAAAATTTCGAAGAAGTCCGGAGCCTACAACGACCGAAACGTTGTAATAAATATGGCGACAAAGATGAGGATAATAGTTCGAATAATGTAAATAATGTACAAATACCTCATCTCACAAATATAGACAGATACTGAACAGCCGAATCTTTGTGCTAATTATGGCAACGAAATGAAGACAATAGTCCAGATAATGTAAATAGTTTACATAATACCTTATCTTAGAAATATAGACAGATAATGAAGGGCCGGAACATTGTAATAAATATGACGACAAAGATGAGAACAATAGTCCGAATAATGTAAATAAGGTACATAATAAATCATCTCAGAAATATAGACAGATACTGAAGACATAAGTTTTTAACCGCTCTTGTCAATACGGTATATAAATTATTGACTATTCCATTTTGATTGCGTTGAAAATGAAAAGACATATCAGCGACTCTATTTGGTTTCAATGAGAAACTGAAAGTAAAAAAGAATATTTAACGTCTGTTTTAGTGAAATGAAAAACATTTTCAGTTTCAAATATTTTCATTTGTACCCCCTTACTTCTTAAAATAACGTTCAGCATTCTTAATTATGAATGTTATTGAAATGTTTTCTTAAAGTTGTTAAGGTCAAATTTTTAAAACTGCAGGAATTTATAGCCATGATCTTATTTAATCATTAACTTAAGAATTAAGAGTTAACAGAATGTTCAAATTTCCTGCTATGAAATATATGATTTTAAATTTA
>OZ038496.1:93892864-93907864 GCA_964036315.1 Acanthosepion esculentum | reverse complement strand
TCGGTGTTTTATTCGTTTCTTTTAAATGCCAGTAGTATTGGAATAGTGATGTCTGATTTCTATTCAGGATATTGTTGAAGGAGCTCTTGTGTTGTCTCTATCTAATTTAAAATTTATTCTTCGTTGACCCAGTGTATATCCTGTCAGTGTTAGGACTCTCAATGGATGAGATGGTGCATTGGCATACCACGGATTTAGTGAGGCATTTATTTTCTAACGGGAAGTCATTAGGGTTTCTACAATCACATAATTTTTCATTATTTTTGTCTAATTGCAGTTTAGGAGTTTTATTGACAGTGTTCTGGCATGCGTGTTTTTCCAGGATTATCTAAATATATATGTATATATATATATATGTTTATATATATATATATATATATAACATATATAAATATATATATACATGCATACACGAAAACACATACACAAACACACACACACACGCATATATATATATATATATATATATATATATATATATATATATATATATATATATATATATATATAATTTTCAAGAGGATAGAATCCAGGTAGAACTCAATATTCAGGACAGAATAATACTACAATAATGCACTGTTAGTGATCCAAGATGGAACTTTCACAGGGAACAACACGTTATAAAACCGTGTTTATGGTCTAAAGCGTTTTTTATGTCTACATTTCGAAATGATCTCACGACGAAGATTTAGCAACAATCTTGATTTTTATCTTTAATAATAAATTATATATATATATATATATATATATATATATATATATATATATATATATATATATATATATATATATATATATATATATATGCACATTTCATTAAAAACGATTGACAAGGTACTTTTATTTAGTGTTTTATATAATTTCTCGTGTGATCTAATAATCTTTTTCTTTTCAGATGATAAATTACATAAAACTGTCCGAATGTTTTTTTCTGAGTGCTTTCGGCTATACATTTAGCCATTTTCAAATGAAAACATTTTATAAAACACACATGCAACAAACTTTTTCTTATTTAACAGTTAAAATATTTAATCCTTGAAAATGGTTAAATGTATAGCCGAAAGCGCTCGGGAAATAAAGAACATTCGTACAGTTTTTATATAATTTATCATCTGAAAAGAAAAACACTATTAGATCGCACGAGAAATTAAATAAACACTAAATAAAAGCACCTTGTCAGTCGTTTTTACTGAAATGTGCATATATATATATGGGTGTCCTTTTGAGGATATCAGGTATTGTAAGCTTGGATGTACGTGTAGTGTAATGTATAAGGGCTCAGAATTGTTAATCGGAGACCCGAGTTCTAATTTCAGCTGGGTACAATCTATTCACTTACGGGCAAAGGAAATTAGGAAAGGTCAAATTCTCTTCTACCTCCAGCTATGGGTAAATAGACAGACTGGGTTATATAGCCAACTCTTCTCCACTATCTATGTGTTAATTCGTACTACTTGTACTGCTATACCATTATTATCTAAGAGCAAAAATAATCTGACAACATACAAATATTTTCTGATTTTATAAGCTCACTATAGAGATGTTAAATGCCAAGATGCAACTTCTCCACATCGAGGAACAACGTCTTATCTTCGAGATAAAATATCATGATAATATGGTGGCAAATATTTAAAACGTATTCTCTTCGAGATGAAATATCACGATAATAAGGTGGCAAATATTAAAAACGTCTTATCTTCGAGATAAAATATCATGATAATAAGATGACAAATATTTAAAATGTCTTTTCTTCGTGATAAGATATCATGATTTAAAACATCTTCTCTTCGAGATAAAATATCACGATAATAAGGTGGCAAATATTAAAAACGTCTTATCTTCGAGATAAAATATCATGATAATGAGATGACAAATATTTAAAATGTCTTCTCTTCGAGAAAAAATATCACGATAATATTGTGGCAATATTTTTAAGACGTCTTATTTTCGAGATAAAATATCATAATAATAAGATGATAAATATTTAAAACTTCTCATTTTCGAGATATAATCTGATAATAAGGTGGCAATTTTTTAAAACGTCTTATCTTCGAGATAACATATCATGATAATAAGATGTCAAATTTTTAAAACGTTTGTCTTCGAGATAAATATCGTGATAATAAGGTGGCAATCATTTAAAACTTCTTGTCTACGAGATAAAATATGCTAATAAGATGGCAAATATTTGAAACGTCTCATCTTCCAGATATAATATCATGAGAAGGTGTCAAATTTTTAAAACATCTTATCTTTGAGATAAAATATCATGATAATAAGGTGGCAAATAATTAAATTTCGTCATTAAATAACTGAATGGCCCTTGATATGATCAACGAATACAACCAACCGAAAGAAGTTCCAATTCAGGCTGATTTTTCTTCGTTCATTTCACGTCGTCAGGCCAATTCATGTCTGCAAGAACGAAAGATCATCTGTCTCGGCTTCAGTCACTTTTCCACCGCGGTAAGTTTGCCTAGCTCTGTCTTTTTCTATTAACACTTTCATCGTAATTCTTTGGATAAGCTCTACCTAAACAGTTTAAGCGCAGTACTAGGCTGGCGTAAGTATCTCATCGACTTACAGTTGAGCTGGATAGATATAGCCGTTAATTCTATTTTGGCTTGGTTTGGTTTGTTTTACGGCATATCAACCTCAATAGGTTATTTAATGCCGACAAAATTTTTTATTGCTGGTAATATGTTTTTCCTCAAAAATCGATTTCTGGGAATATTTTTCTTGAAGAAATCTGTAGCTGGTCATATTCTTTTCAAAGAATGTATAGTCGTTTGTATTGCTGGTACTTTTATAAAAAAGTATTGCTGATAATAATTTCTCCTTCAAAAATTATTGCTGATAATAGTTTTTATTACAAAGTATTTCTGGTATTAAAAGCTATTTTTACACAGGATAGGGTGTCAACTATTTGCCCATAGCTGGGACCCTAACAGGTGCTACCACCCCGAGTCAGGGTGGACCTGGGAACGCCAGCAAATAAGAGGTGGTTCCACGCTCCTAAAAACCTCCTGATCAGAGGCCTTACTGTTGGATGTAGTTTATCGTCTTACCCAGGACGCGGATGTAGTTTATCGTCTTACCCAGGACGCGGATGTAGTTTATCGTCATACCCAGGACGCGGATGTAGTAAATTTTATGCTAACAGTTTCTTTTCTCGCATTTCTTGCTTGTGAGCTCCTTTCCGGCTCCATACTTTCCAGCCAACTTTAATCTGCAAAGATTTAAATGCAAAGTCAATCGCTATCTACTCTCCTACTGATTACACTTTTCTCTTCCCACTCATTAGTAATGTTTTCTGTTCCTAATTCTTCCACAACCAGTAACCTCTTCAGTCTTAGTGACTTTACTACCTTGCTTGGGGTGAAATCGATTTTAAAATAATCCGTTGTAATTACAAAGCGATCAGTTGATTTTATGTCGTAAGTTAAGTAGACGTCATTTATTCTGTTAAAATAATGTTTGCCATTGATACACGTATATCTACTAAATAAAATGCTTATAATAATCTGAATGTGTTTATATTGTAATCAAGTTTTCAAAAATAAAAGAAATATCTGGTTCTATACATTGAACAGAAATAATTCGTATATCAAATTTCTCTGCAATCATTGCGAATTTTACAAAGATTATGACGCTAGCATTAATATGTTTTAAGTTTTGAGCGTTTCTATAGACACTTATCGCCTTGTCCAAATTACGGAGGGATAGCGATTTATATGCCTTATTCCTGAGATATCTGATCGACCAACACAACCATAAATGTAAATTATAAATTTATTTAGAAGATAATGCTTTTAGCTGCTGTCGCGCGATGTCGCAATAAATCTTGCAATACCTGACATACTGTCTCTACTCAAATATAACTCACGTCCTATAATTTCCATCATATAATTTCTTTCATATAATTTCCTTCATATACCTTTCATTATATAATTACTTACATATAATTTCCTTCATATAATATCCTACATATATCTTCCTTTATATAATTTATTTCATATAATTTCCTGTATATAACTTTCTTCATTCAATCTCCTAGATATATCTTTCTTTATATAATTTCCTTCATATAATTTCATTCTTATAATTTCCTTCATATTATATCCTTCATATGTCTTCCTTTGTATAATTTCCTTCATATAATTTCATTCTTATAATTTCCTTCATATTATATCCTTCATATGTCTTCCTTTGTATAATTTCCTTCATATAATTTCCTTCATATAACTTTCTTCATTTAATTTCCTTCATATATCTTTCTTTATATAATTTCCTTCATATAATTTCCTTTATATATCTTCCTTCATATAATTTACTTCATATAATTTCCTTCATATAATTTCCTTTATATATCTTCCTTCATATAATTTACTTCATATAATTTCCTTCATATATCTTACTCCATATAACTTCCTACATATAATTTCTTTCATGTAACTTCCTTCATTTAGTTTCCTTCATATATCTTTCTTTATATAAGTTCCTTCATTTAAATTCACTCATATAATTTCCTTCATATATCTTACTCCATATAACTTCCTTCATTTAATTTCATTCATAAATCTTTCTTCATATAATTTCCTTCATATAATTTCCTTTATATATCTTCCTTCATGTAATCTCCTTCATATAATTTCCTTCACATAATGCCCTTCATATATCTTACTCCATATAACTTCCTACATATAATTTCCTTCATATAACTTCCTTCATTCATCTTTCTTTATATAAATTCCTTCATATAAATTCACTCATATAATTTCCTTCATATATCTTACTCCATATAACTTCCTTCATTTAATTTCATTCATAAATCTTTCTTCATATAATTCCCTTCATAAAATTTCCTTTATATAAGTTTGTTCATATATCTTCCTTCATATAATTTCCTTCATATAATTTCCTTCATATAATATCTTTCATATATCTTACTCCATATAACTTCCTTCATATAACATACTTCATTTAAATTAATAAATCAAATTTATTTCCAACAGTCGAATAATGTGGACTGTTTGTATTTCAAAATTTGCTTTATTCTTGAGCTAGCACGCTGGAGGTTATGAAGACAATTCCGAGTGTTTTTGTGATGCACAGACAGATAATTTGATGTATACGTAAAGAACTGTGTATGCCAAATCAGAACTAATTTTAATATTTTTAAATTAAATCGACAGCCTACGAAGAGTAAGAATTTAATATGGCCGACATTCTCTAAATAAAACAACAAAAAAAAAAGAAGATGCAATAATCCGTCTGAATAAACAAATTCCTCCACGAGGAAAACAACCTGGCTGAAACATAATTACAAAAACATCAAAATTTCATTATATAATCGGAATAATTTGATTCAAATTTGAATTAGAATCAGTCGGAAAGTTAAAAATATTAAAGAAAATTTTAAAAATGAATTTCTTATTTTGACATGTTTCGCTGATCAACCATCATCAGAGGAAGAACTTTTTAAAATTTTATTTCCCCCAGATCTACATTGACGATTCACGTTAATATACGATCAGGCTTCTTCGGTCAATCACTGTTTTTTACTCAGCTGGGGTTTAAACAATGCTGGATAAGAAAATATTCAAAAAAATGATTATGTTGAAACAAAAAGAAGATTAAATTAATAAAATCTAATTTCAAATACAAAACAGTTATAAAAAAAAACCCACAAGTGATCAGATGATTAACGCGTATCATGTGCTGTCTCGTTAATTTATTGAAATAAAACCCACTTTTCAGATGACGCTCTTTGATCTGCAAAACATGTCAAAACAAGTGATTTCAAAATTGTCTTATGTATTTTCTGATCTCTGTAATTTTACACGATTTTCTTTCGTGTGCTGACGACCTTCTCAGGTTTCGCCAATTCCTTTCATATTGAAATTAGATGTAATCAATATTCGGTATGAAAGATCATTCGTAACAACAATCATTTATAAAAAAAAAGTATTTTAGTTACTAAATTATCTCGCCTAACGATTTGTTTGGAATAAAGTAATTATTGATTAACACTGCCGACTTATTTTTATTCTATGAATCAAACAAGACAAAAGGTAACGTCTTTGTTAGTTTAAGTCGTTGCTTGATGACGCATCATTAGAAAATAATTGTTATTGATGATTTTAACAATGTTTGAAAAGCTGACGTCTGGCTTGTCTCTTTGTGAACCTAATCATCATTATTGATATTTAAATGAGCGTCGGTTTAAGGATAGAACAGGAATGGCGCATTTGAAAAATACTATCATTCATCTAAGGCGCTAAAGGAGGGCTTGGCGTGTGGGATGACATGGAAATTTTGAGGTACATATAAAAAGCGTATGTATGCCAATGAATGTTAGGTGAACGTTTCGCAGATGATAAAGTGACAGGAAACGAGAGTGATATGATATTACTGACAAATGCTGAGATCAAAATGCTGAGGAAGTTTCAAGGCGAATACAAACCAGCAGGAAACTGATGTTAACAATCAGAAAATGATAAATTAATTATTAGCGTACATTATGAGAAAGGAATGTCTGGAGAATTTAATATTCCCAGAAGTTAAGCAATGCAAGAGAATCATTGACCAGTAAACTACAGAACGAATTTGAGATAATAGATGTTAGAACTAGGACAAAAAAGGAAGGTGGTGAGAGCTGTCATCGTCGAGAATGACGTGACAAAAAGGGAGCCACGGTAGAATAATGGATAACGGATTGAGGAATCGGAGTGCCGGGTTCGAATTCCAATCGATATTCATTACATTCACTAATGCTAATACCCCTCGGGAAAAGTATGAATCATTTTCTTCACCCCTAGCTATGGGTAAAAACAGGACAGACATGGTTCTATAGTCTTGGATAGAAACAGGTCTAGGAGAAAGCAAAACTCTGAATTTAAAACCGGCCTAGAGAGGGTTGGGCTCCGTCAGGCCATCTTGCTCAAGAAGAACCACATCTACTGCGGCTGCAGTACACTTGCTACCTTTACGACTCTACGGGTCACGGGATACAAAATGTATTAAAAAATCCATATTTTGGTGGCGTTTTGCTGTTGAATTGTTGCCCTGAAAGCTCATCTTGAAACGACACTGTATGCCCTCACGGAGCCCAATCACCTCTAGGCCGGTTTTGAAATCAGAGTTTTTCCTTCTCGTAGACCGGTTGCCATCCAAGACTATAGAAACCTAGTCTATCCTTGAAACGACATAAAGGAAAAGATTTTATGAGCCGTGGCACGTTATGACGTGAACGTTCATGGATCTCTACAACTTCCACTATTGGTTACTTACTTTTAATAATTTATTCTTTTGTTAACTTTGCTCTGTCAATTTCTCAAATTTGACAAGTAAGTTGTTTGTTATTTTCATCCTGTTCTTTTGTCAATTTATATCTTAAACTGCAGCGAAAGTACAGTGCGTCATCCCTTACAGGACATGCACAAACTAGTTTAGCTTCGACAGAAACACGTTTCGATTCACCACCATCTACGAAATGATTGGTTAATTAATTAATTTTTTTTACGATTTAACCTTTTACAGATCATTTCAAGCCAAAAAAAATTCGGAGTGTAAGAATATTTTTCGGCGAGTGAATATTGCACACATTTGTTTAGATTAAAAATTATTTTTACAGTTTCAAGTCATAATTTTTATCCACATCTGAGGGAAAGATTCACACTATTCCCAATGACATTTGCGTGTAAGTGAATGTAACGAACGGGAGGTCTCTGCTATTCCACCTCCTTAATGTGTTAAATGCTGCATTTTGTCTTAAACGTGATGCAATCAGCACCAAGGTCCACATTCGAATAAACTGAATCTCCGCCAACTAAAAATCTGAACCACTGTTCTAGCAGATCTGAAAAGATCACTAACACGACATACTAATGTTTAGCGTGTCGGCTGGAGCTGCAGACTAGGCCAACTGAAGCTCTGCAGAGGGGTAAGACTCCCTGCCACACCAACACCTCAGATCAGGAGATTAGAGGTTTTGAGAAGCGTGGAACCACCTATTAATCGGTGTTGTTCCCAAGTCTCTCCTGTCCCAGGGTGGCAGCAACTTTTACAGTCTTAGCAATGTGTACATACCCCGAATAATGTACATTAAGTGTTTTCATAAAAATGAGTCAGCTGATTTTTTTTACTTAAAATCTTTTTCGCCTATTGTTTTTGGGGTCAAACTAATTTTTAATCTTACTAATATAAAGACCTCTTCCCGACCACCTAGTAAAAAAGTTTACTCACCCTAAGGTATTCTATTGATAATTATAATTTTGGATATAAATGAGATTTATGGAAAAACAATGTGCAAAAGAAATGACTCACTTATTTCCTGCAACTAGAAATCAATAGAAACATAACCGAACAGCTTTTAATGAAGAATAATAGAGGTATAATTTATTTATAATAGGTAATATAGTTCGAAATATTTAATAATCTATGGGTCCACCTTTATTTTGAATAACCGTTTCAACCCTTTTTGGCATTGACTTGATTAGGTCCTGGCAAATCTCATCTCCAAGCATTGAATTCCATTAGGATATGAAATTCACAATCAAATCCTCTTTGTTGCTCAACTGCTTTCTCGAGAGCCTGTACTTTATAATGCTCCATAAGTTTTCTATGGGGTTGAGGTCAGGAGATTGGGGCGGCCATGTCATAACACTAACCTGCTTCTCATCAAAGTATTCCTTCATGAATTTTGATTTATGACAGGGAGCATTATCCTGCATAAAAATGAGCTTGGTGGGGTGGATTTGCACCCTTTCAGCAGAAGACTCTAAAGTTCTCTTGTACTGATCGCTGCTGAGGTTCTTTTCAATAGGTTTTGAGAAAGCAGTTCAATGAAAAGAAAAGCATCACAAGAACATGATACTGAACTGATGCTTGACAGTACTTACTGCTAGATTCAAAGAGCTTTCAAAGATTCTTCTTCAGATTTTAGATCGCTTATCCTTTCAATTTAGCTCAACTTTCGTTTCATTGGAGACGAGAACATTTAGTAAAAAAAATCAGGTAAGACACTTTTATCGAAGAGCCCTGTATAATTGTATATGTGTATGAACTATTTGCGCGTTATATTTGTATATTTTTAAGTATGTGTTTGTATATATGTATGTATGAATGTATGTATTTATATGGGTATATTTATGGGTGTGAGGGTATAAAAAACCTAAAAATCAAGGGTGTTCTCAAGACGCCAACCATCAAAGTTTAAGAAGGAAAACTCAGGGCGTCAAAACCTTGCTTCCTTCAGCATGGTCAGTCGAAGGGGCCGCAGCTCTGGGCAAATAGTGAACCTCAAGCAAAAATTAAAATAGTAGGAAAGTATAAAAATAAAAATTTATTGTAAAAGGACCAACAATACATTTTATAGTAGAATTACCAACTATATATTTTATAGCAAAATGACCCACAATTCATTTTATAGTAGAATTACCAGCAATATATTTTATAAAAAAATGACCAACAATACATTTTATAGTAGAAGTACCAACAATACATTTTATAACAAAATGACCAACAATACATTTTATAGTAGAAGTACCAACAATACATTTTATAGTAGAATTACCAACAATACATTTTATAGTAGAATTACCAACAATAGATTTTATAGCAAAATGACCAACAATACCGTTTATAGTAGAATTACCAACTATATGTTTTATAGCAAAATGACCAGTTTAGAGTAGAATTACCAACAATACATTTTATTATAAAAATGACCAGCAATAATTTTTATAGTAAACTGACCAACAATTCATTTTATAGCAAAATGACAATCAATGCAGTTTATAGTAAAATTGAAGTTAAAAAATATAAAAAACAATTAAAAAACAAATTAATTTGCTATGATTAATCTTCCCGTTTAATTTTGTAAGATTGTTTTTTTTTAAAATGCAACTATGTAATGATAGTTTAATCACGAAATAATGCCATTTTCTTGAGCCAATTATAAAGCCGCCAACCAGCGTCCTGACATTCGTGACAATGAAGAATTAAAACTTTTGACTCGTAATCGGCTTGCTTAGATTTTACTGAATAATTAGTATTCAAGTTCGTTAAGGAATTATTTAAATTAGTTTATGCTTCTGTATCACAAATAGAAAAATAGCATTAAATATAACAAAACTGGTAGTATTATGAAATACAATATTAAATAACATATTTAGTAATTGCCTTTTTTAATTCTACGTTTGCCTTTTATACTTTTAATTTTGAGAGTCCTTACGTCAAAGTAATGTCAGTAGTGAAGTTGTTTAAGATTCTCTAACGTGTGAGTATAGTTTGATATAATCGCTCATGATCGAGTTGCTTAAAACACCGTGTAAGCTCTTCCTAGGCCGAGGGACGTTGATGGACTAATGAAGTTAGTCATAGCCTTATGGCATACGCAGAACAGCATTTAAATACGAAATCCGTTCCATAGGTGCCAGGAGAAAACATCTAGTATAAAATTGCTCCATTTTCAGCAGTGATTTTCTAAGCGAAGCTTATATGTGGCATAAGACCGAAATTATGGGAAGCCCAGTGAGAATCGAAATCACTACTCATTCGTAATTGCTCTAGCGAGACAAGCTTGCTAACAATTACACCGCCTCGAGGTGTCTAAAATGATTTTATAAGCGAAGCTTAGATGTGGCATAAAGCCGAAAACATTGGGCAGCGAGCGGGGATTGAACTCACTACTCACTTGTAATGGTTCTAGCGACACAAGCTTGCTTCTCATTACAACACGTCGTGCTGCACCCTTTTCTGCAGTATATCAATAACTGTACTGCTGCACTTTCAGTTGGTGCAATATTTAGCAAGTTTGACTTGCTAGGTCAATTATAACTTGAGTAGTGAGTTCGATTTCTACTGGGTGCTCCATACGTTCAGCCTTGTGCCACATCTACGCTCTGCTTAGTAGATCGCTATCAATAACTTGATTGATATCATTGTTTTCTTTTCCATTTTCATTTAAACATGTCATAAAAATAATTGCTTATCTCAACAATTAAAATACTGATAATACAGAAAAATACATCGCTGGCGGCATCATTCTAAATTGAGTGCAATTACTGGAGAAATGTCTTAATTCATGTCGAAACGACTCGCGAAAATAATTATTTCTTTGATTTAAATCACGCCAGGAAGCACTAATTACAGCGAATTATGAGTGCTTACTCTTGCAATGATTTTAGGAAGTCATCACTACTCGTTTAGTCAGATAGCTCAATGGTTATCGCCCCCAAAATTGGAATCTGTAAACCCAGTTCAAATTCCCGACAGGTTTAATCCGTTCATGTTTTGCCACTAACGCCCTCGTGAAAAGCCTACGTCACTTCGAGCTCAGGTGTTGCTTGCATTACATTATAGACTGGACTCATTATACGTGGGTGTTAGCCATTTTAAAAGAAGGAAGTCTAAGTGCAAAACCCTGAAGAGTCAAAGAGAAACTGCTGTTTCATATTCTGCAAGAAATCTTGGCAGTTCACAAGTTATAGTGGAACACAAATCTATGGAAAATCTTGTTCGCCTAAAACTTGAAGGCACATGCGACTATGAAATACATTTTACTCCTTACCACCAATTCATTTTCAGATTAATTTTTCATTTGTTTTTTAATATAGTAACTAAGAAACTGAAGCACATTGAAGGACGGGATCTGTGGCTAACAAATCTACCAGAAGTACGAGTTGACAATTGGGCTCGTTTCAAGCTCAGAAGCGCATAAAAAGAATCAAGATTGACGAATAAACACGTTTGTAGCAGGTTTTTGAATATTTTGTTTTTGACTTGTCTATTAGTCTGTATCTGAATAAGACACTTTCTATAAAAAAAAACGTTTATACGCATCTACGCCGGAGGAAGGGGTTAACTTCTCGAGAATTAATATGTTGGCGTAACAGTAGCCATAGTATAACTTGTTTGTTTACAAAGAAAAATAATCTATGGAGAGTCTTCTTTGCTTATTTGTATGTTTTCACGAAGCGTTTATTTTGTGAATAATTTCTGAAATACCTTGGTTGTCTATTTTACGTTATATATCTTTCCTTGGAAACTTTTTGTTCGCTATGATAATACAATGTGACGTAAACTGCACATACTTGAAGTACTTCGAATCGTAACGGTACACACAAAGAATTGTGGATTAAAACCAACAAGAGAGGGACTAGGATTAGAAAGATAAGAATTTCGCCTGGTTTCCGAGATAAGAACTGTAAGAGTGTAGTTTATAGCCAAGATAGAAATTTCCTTTACAGTCGTGCGGATGATACAACATTTTATATTTGCACCTCCCAAAATCTATATGACTAGAACCTAGAATTTCATCTGCCCTCTGACCTAGCCCAGGTGGATCAATGGGAGGCGAAACTGGCTTGTAAAATTCAATACGGCCAAAACCAAATTAATAATGTTCCAGTTCCACCAAGCAGACCCGGAGTTTTTACTTATCATTATGAATGGGCCTTCTCTCAATGAGTGTCCTTGACTTCATTTTCTTTTGGGACTCATTTAGAGGATTTATTTTTAAAGATGCTGGAAAAATTGTTGCTTCATTGTACCTTTCTGTAAGATTCTAACTTCTGTCGCTATACTCCATTGTTACAAGAGCCAGATCAGAACAATGTTGACTATTGCTACCATATCTGGGCTGAAAATGCCGAGGATTTTGTTGCCTGTCTTGATAGAGTTCAAAATCGTCTACATGGGTGATGAATTATTTCCCACACTACAGCCCGTTTCTCATAGACAAAACGTCGCCGCTTGCTAGTTTATCGCCATTTCCATAGCAGGTCAGAGCTCATTTTTGACATTTTACAAATCTACCATTCATCCGTGCATTGAATACTAATGCCATATCCGCTTTGCTGCGCCTGCTGTTCATCACAAGGTTCTTGACAAAATCCAAAGAAGGATCTGCATTCTAATCGATCGACCAGGCATTTCGGCTTCAGTCATATTTTCACAGACGTGTTGCGGTTTATCTCTGTCTTTTCTACAAATATTTTCATGGCAACTGCTGCGACGAGATTTTTTTATCTGGTACTGCGACGACTTGAATTTAAGCGTGCCATTAGTTTGGCATCTAATTCCCACAATTTCACTGTTGAAATAGTTAAATGTAATCACCACTTCTACTCCAACAATTTCTTTTCTCGCACTTTCAGACAGTGGAACTCCTTTCTGCTTACTTGCTTCCTTGTACAATTTTAAAAAAATGAATGCACCGTAAACCGCCATCTTCTTTTGAGTTGAAAAGTGTTTAAATTTTATCCGTTCCTCAATCCCCCTCTCTATCCAGTCTTTCATCTCACTTTCATTCTCTGTAATCCCCTGCACACTAGTAGTACTCCCTCCTTGCTTGGGCTGAAATGATTGCGAAAAAAAATGAAAAGAAAAAGGTGATCTGATGAGTTACATTCCTATGAGTTTAAACAACAGTGACCTTTGCAGCTGGGACACGCTACGCCACGTACGCATTGGTGAATCGTCCTCATTTTCTTCATATACCATTAGTAATAATCAAGCTCCATACAGACAGCTTCCTCCCAATGACTGCTGCTTCTACGTACAATCTTAACCAAGTTTTGGATCACCTCTTATTATTCCGACCGAACCTCATGACCTATACTTCCTGCCTTTTCTTACGCTCCCTCAACACCGCACAGTAACTAAGTGACTCTCGGAATTTCTGTTAGATGAACACTAGTATTAAAAGGGGAGGCACTGTTGTGTAATGGATAGTGGATTGAGGAATCGGAGAGCCGGGTTCGAATTCCAGTTGATATTCATTACATTCACTAATGCTAATACCCCTTAGGAAAGGTATGAATCATTTTCTTCACCCCTAGCTATGAGTAAATAGCAGGACAGACAAGGTTCTATAATCTTGGATAGCAACAGGTCTAGGAGAAAGAAAAACTCTTTATTCAAAACCGGCCTAGAGAGTGTTGGGCTCCGTCAGGCCATCTTGCTCAAGAAACACCACATCTACTGCGGCTGCAGTATACATGGTAACTTTACGACTCTACGGGTCACGGGATAAAAATGTATTAAAAAATCCATATATTGGTATGTGTATCTATGTATCTCTGGCCACTCGTATTCGAGGATACCCGTCCATTAGGATGGCTAGCCAATCACTATTACATACGCTTGATCAGGCACATTAGTGCCTATTGAACACCCGCAGTGCCCACCTGTGGTTTATAGTGCAACTATGCTGAATATACCTTGATGGGAAAGAGCGTGTTATCTAGCGTGGTCAACAATGTGAACAGGGCCAGCACGCTCAAGCCCTCGGCCATGATGACTTGGACCTTCGTGCTAGCCTATCGACAGCACCCAAGTTTGAAAGTTCTAATCACTGGGCCACGTAGGAGTAGACAATACACAACATATATATATATATATATATATATATATATATATATATATATATATATATATATATATATGTGTGTGTGTGTGTGTGTGTGCTTGAGTTTGTGTGTGTATGCATGTATGTAGTCACCCACAGACAGACTACCTAGCTGTATCACAGTTCTTCAGTATGGCTAGATGTCGGATTGCTTCAAGCCGGGATAGAAATTCGACAGATTTGGCATTAGTCAGAGATCCTACCTCTAAACCACGGCAGAGACAAAGGGAGATTTTATCGCTTTTCCCATAAGAAATACGCCAGTGGCTAAGAGAACTCAATTCGCACTTGAAGAGTAAATCATTGCAGCAACAGCCAATGTTTTTATTAAATTTCAGATTCTCTAGAGAGCTCGATAGAAGAGTCTCCGAGACCATATATATAGTCATCAACAGACAAACTGTTTCGCTGTATCAACGCTCTTCGGTGTGTCGAGACGTCCGCTTGATTTCATGCCGCAATCGACACTTGAACGTTTTGGCATCAGTCAGAGATCCTATCCCTAAGCCGTACGAAATACGCCAGTGGCTAAGAGAACTCAATTCGTATTGGAATATATATATATATATATATATATATATATA
>OZ038496.1:93882864-93887864 GCA_964036315.1 Acanthosepion esculentum | reverse complement strand
CTTTCATCCTGTTCTTAAAAGTTAAATTGTTTTCTTTTTTTATCATATTCCGGCATGCTGAGCCAGGAAGTTTTTCTCCCCGTAATCGATCCTCCAAATATATAGATCGACCATTCGCCCTTGCATGGAGTATTGCTGCCATATATGGCCTTGAGCCCCTGCTGTTTGCCTCAGGGTTCTTGATAAGATCCAGAGTCGGATATGCAATATAACTGGCCCTGATCTCTCATCTCGTCTGCAGTCGCTCTCTCACAGACGCGCGGTTGCCTCGCTCTGTCCTTTTTACAAATACTTTCACGGTAATTGCTCCGATGAGCTGCTTTCGCTGGTTCCCAGGCCTCATGAATTTAAACGTCCTACGAGGCTGGCATCCCGTTCCCAGCACTTCACCGTTGAAACTGTTAGATGTAGACGTCTCTTCTACTCCAATAGCTTCATGTCTCGCACCTCTCGCCTGTGGAACTCCCTTTCTTATTCCTGTTTCCCTGACAAATACAATCTCCAACTATTTAAGTGTAACGTCAATCGACATCTCCAGTTGCCTTGATTTATCCACTTCCCTTCTCCACATCCTTTCACCTTTCATTCCTATCTGCTCTCGCTCCAAATCTTCTGTAACCCCCTTGCCTTGATCGATCCACTATCTTTCTCCACATGCTCTCCTTTACCACCCCTATCTGCTCTTCCTCCAAACCTTCTGTAACCCCTTGTGTGCTAGTGGCTTCCAGCCTTGCTTGGGGTGATAAGCTTAAAAAAAATGTTTTTGAGATATTTCATTCAAAGTTATGGAAACCGAACTAGAGATATTTTAATGACAATCATAATGTTTGACGTTTACTTTCTCTACTATGTACTATTCATTTCAGCTGTTGCCGCAGTTGAAAGGCCCCACGTAATGGGGTGTCTCTTGTTGGAGTTTTTGGGTACCCTAGTATACTAGTGAGCCAGCCAAAATGAGCTAACTCATTTTATAGTTAACCAATAGAAGGTTTAACCAATCAGAAGGCTCAAAATATTCAAAGGCGGCCATGTTTTTTCCAGAATATTCACTACCAACCTTTGATATCGAACACCTGCTGGTCGTATTGGCGATATAGTTAGATTCAGTAGAGTGTCTGACTCGTGAGTGTTAATTTTTAACGTTGTTTCATTGAACAGATTAAGTACTGCGCTGGATTCTATATAATCATAGATTATGGTGAACATGGTCACAATCTCTTCTCTGACACAATTCTTTGTCATTCTGTTTGGGAAGTCCATGAATTTCGAGAAACGGTCGTCCACACGATTTCCAACACGCTCCCGTTGTTCGAAACCACATTTAACAATTTGTTTAATGATCTGTTCTATACATCTGACTGTTTAGCTATTTTGGATTGGGTATGTCACTATTTATGATCTTCATGGAAAAGTCCGATGAGTTGTTTTAAGAATATAATTCGTGTTTTCAGGTTAATGTTTTGATTTTTCACAGTTTCAAGTGTTGAGTAAAACAATCTCTAGTACAGTCTATCCTATGTTCCTTAACGCCTATTGGAACTTTCTTATACAGGGGTTGAACAAAATAATTGAAACACTTGTTAAATTCAAAGAAAATTAATTTAATATGGAGTTGGTCCTCCTTTAGCCTCACATAAAGCTTTAATACGTCTAGGAATGGAATCATACAGCTTCCTGGCTTCATCGAGGGGAATTTTCAGCCATTCTTCCATTAGCACCTGCTCCAGCTCTTTAAGACACAACAATGGGGGATAGCAGCTCCTAACTTGTGGCTCCAAAATGCACCACAAATGTTCAATAATATTGATATCTGGAGATTGGGGAGGCCACTCCATGTGTTTTAGCTCACTTTCATGCCCTTCATACCCATTCTTAATCACTCGAGCGGTATGTATTGGAGCATTATCGTCTTGGAAGATGCAGTCACCATTAGGGAATAAAGTCTGGGCCATTGGATGAATTCAAATGATTGTTCAATTCAGCAGTCACTTTGGCCGCAGTAGTTCGATGATTTTTTGCTACATTGCGTTTCAATGCACGTCGATCCCTGTCAGTAAGTTTGCAAGTTCGACCAGAATTGCTATGGTTGCTAGAGGTTTTGCCCTGTTTCTCGAATTGCGTCATAGTTCTTGATATGGTAGCTCTTGAAAAGTCAAACAGTTTAGCAACCTTAGTGATCGAGGCTCCTGACATGCGAGCTCCAACAATTTGCCTTTTTTTCGAACTCGGAGAGGTCAAGCATTTAGCTTAAATTTTACTAATTTCTAAAATTAAATAAGACAATGAGAGTAAATTAGATAAATAAACGTATTTACAATAGATATAACCTGCAATTATTAAGTTTTAGTTAAAGTTTTTAATAGGTTTTTTAAATATAGGAGTGGAATTTGCATCTGTGCCAATTATTTTATCCAACCCCTGTAGTTGTTCAATAGACCGAGACATTTGATGCGTTTGGTATTTATTTAATCCATTTATGTTACCTCTTTAATGCAGGCCTTTTATATGACATTTGTCAGTCATTGTTACGTAAGTGTGACCTGCCAACTTTAATGTTAGAGTTGACGATAGATGTTGGTAAATTGAAGTTTCCGCCTTTAGCAATTTATCTAGCAGGAACAGTCTTTATTTCAAATAGATTTCTCTTATCATCTGTTTAATGGCATGCTCATTTTGGTATATGGCTTGGTGTTTTACTTTGTTATCTGACTTAAAATTACATCAGCGTGCATGGGAACATTTGTAAAATTTCGCTATCATCTTCACGCATGATGCTTAAAAAAAGAAAGTCTCAGAGAATGTATTAATATAAAACTGTTTAGAACTAACCAAGTTTTTTTTTCTTACAACGTATTATACTAAAAACAATGTCTTTGGTACCTAATTGTTTGTCGGACTCAATGTGATCTGGCGAATTCTAAAAAATCGACACAATCGAATTCCCAAGTGGTCGGAATCTCTCTGGAAATAGGTTGAGAGCCATTGCCTCTAGGTAGCTCCCCTGATATTTATACTTGCAGGATCTTGCTTGCGAATAAATTTCTCTCAAGTTACTATCTAATATATCCTTGCTTTCGCTCAGATCAGGTAAACGTGAAGGTCAAAATACTTTGTCGCTAATAATCCCAATTCTCTACACACTAATCCATAGCACTTTGCCTCTCCAATGCTGCGTATTATCCTGCTGTAATAACCTGTTTTTATTCAGGGTACATGAGGTCTACGAATGGGTGTAATCATCACTAAGCAGAGCAGCGTTTTACGGTCAATAAATTACTCAAGCGAAGCTGAAGACTCAAATAATGCCACGCGAAAACACCACAGATCCTGATAGTACTGTCACTGGCCTAGTGTGCTTTGTTGAAAACGGATACATAGCTTCATGGTTACTCCACAAACCAGAAACACTCTAAACACTGACACGTGATTCATAGACCAACTCCAATCCAGGATCGTATTACCGACTTCAAGTACACAGGT
Organism: Acanthosepion esculentum; assembly: GCA_964036315.1. Lineage (NCBI taxonomy): Eukaryota > Metazoa > Mollusca > Cephalopoda > Sepiida > Sepiidae > Acanthosepion > Acanthosepion esculentum. The sequence goes on along the minus strand of OZ038496.1, from coordinate 93,884,384 downwards.
GATGTGTTGTGTCTGGTTTTGTTTATTCGGTTCGTATTGTTTTACGGCATATCTACTCAATGTGTTATTTAATGCCGACAATAGTTTTACTGCTGGTAATATTTTTTAACCATTTCACTCGAAGCTTCAGATTCTAAAGACAAGTAACGCCAACCTGATCGCAAAGAATGCAAGAGTTTTACAGGAGTTTTAAGCATTTCACCCCAAGCAAGGTAGGAGTGCCACTAGCACGCAAGGGCTTAAAGAGAGTGCGCGCAAGAGTAAAGAGGAGTGTTTGAGGAAAGGATATAGATATAGATTCGATTGGTTTTGATTTGGTTTGTTTTACAGCATAACAACCTCAATGGGTTATTTAATACCGTCAAGATTTTTATTGCTGGTAATATTTTCACAAAAATGTATTGTTGGTAATATTTTTTTCAAAAATTTATTACTGGTGATATTTTTCTTTTTCAAAAATGTATTGGTGGTAATATTTTTTTCCAAAAATATATTGCTGGTAATTATTTTTTCCCCAAAATTATTGCAGGTATTAAAACTTATTTTTACACTTTCATAATGTTTTAATCCCCTTTGGCGTGTGCGGTTAACTATTTGCCCATACCTGGGACCCTGACAGATGCTACCACCCGGGTCTCCAACCTGATCTCAGAGAATCATGAGAGGATGCAAGAGTTTTACAATCTGTACGATACAAATTATTCAAGTTGTTGCTTTTCGTTTATTCTGAAGATGAAGTTGTAGGAAACTGAATTTGAAGGGAAAACGAATCAGAGACATTTTGAGAAAACTCATCCTTCGAAGAAATTGCAGCCATCGGGAGACGCTCTATCAATTCTATAATGTTCTCGGTTTGGTTTGGTTTGGTTTGTTTTACAGCATATCAACCTCAATGGGTTATTTAAGGCCGACAAGATTTTTGCTGCTGGTAATATTTTTACAAAAATGGATTGTTGGCAATATTTTTTTTTCAATAATGCATTGCTGGTATTAATACCTATTTTTATACTTTCATAGTGTTTTGATCCTCTTTTGGGGGGTTAACTATTTGCCCATACCTGGGACCCTAACAGATGCTACTACACGAGTCAGGGTGGACCTGGGAACACTAACAATTAAGAGGAGGATCCACGCTCCTCAAGAGCTCCTGATCAAAAAAGCCTTGCTGTCAGATGTTCTCTATCGTCTTTTCCATGATGCGTATCTAGTGTTGTGTCTGGAGTTGCGGTGTTAGCAGAATAAACCCCTTTTGTGCCTTCTTTTCTCATATGAAGCTTAAGAACAGAAGTCTGTCAAACTGCATTTGCGACTGCAATCATCTAAATTGGATGCAAACGAGATTTGAAACTGACAATACAAACCAGACGCTTCTAATTGCTATTAGTAAGAAGTCAGTGATCGTCATTCCCGCTATCCGTGGTGGGCAGTCATGCCTTCCATCAGCTAATTCCGATAGTCATGTGACTACCTTAGATCGAGTTAGATCCAATGTAATGTCCGTCTGCCAACTGCTGTCGAGC
>OZ038496.1:93867864-93877864 GCA_964036315.1 Acanthosepion esculentum | reverse complement strand
CACGTATTATCCCGTTTGCAGAACTGGCCAGTGGCAAGAGGCTCCGCGTGTGACCAAAACAACGCTGCAAGAATCAGAAGGCATACTTGACACTGGCTAACATCGACCCTGAAAAGCCGTTGCTGCAAATCGGCCTTCTTGGCATACGACCAGCCAGTGCCGGGAAGACTTTTAATTCCATCCGTCAACAAGAAGCGGATCGGCGACGTGCTGTCAGGAGGGCCGAACTCACCCAGCCGCGTCTACAACCCTCACACTACTGTGACCTATTCTCTCGACTCTTCGGGAGTAGGCTGGGCCTTCACAGCCATCTCCCTCTTCACCACCAGAGGGAAGTTGAATAAGGAGAGAGGATGACGATCGGTTATCGACAAATCTGCAATTATCTCATCGTTCTTTCCAGGACTGGTATGAAATTGCTTCTAACATTTTGTTTGAAATAGAGCGGAAACTCACTATGTTCATCATGGTATTAATTGCTCTTCAACTTACATTAGGTATCCATTTTAGTTCTTATTGCTTTAGAAATTCCTCGAAGTGTCTTCTGTAGCGCCAGACTCCGGTCTTAGATGAAGGATGGTCTTTCACTAAGTCTGACATGCATTATTCTCTTGAAGGAATTATGCGCCTTAAAAAATAATTATTTAAATATATTTTCTTGTAGGCTAAAATGTTTTTGGTTTTACCAATCACAAAATCTGACCAAATGACCAGAAACCTAAATTATTTTTTCAATCTAATATTTAGCAACACTTCGGAAGTAATCGACACGTGGTAACCGTTGTTTTCTTATCCGGGGATTGAACACAAATTTGATGGAAAACATTTGTAAATATATCCCAGAAAAATGCCAAAAAGCAAAAATTAAATTGGCTTTGTGCCAAACAGAACACTAAATCAACGCCAAGGAAGTGATAGTTAGTCAGACCCTGATGTCACCTTCTGTCATTTCATAGATCTCCTGGACTAGTATGTTGAACTATTGTTCATCTTATGTTATGTTCGTTCCGTACTTATGCTGGCAACATTTGTTTCTTCTTTGAAGTTTAAAATACAAATTCTTTAAAGAAAAAAATGTCTTTTATTAAATACATATAAGAAATGCTTTTAAATATAATAATTAGTTGATTTAGGATAAGTTTTCTTAGAAAGTTTTTCCGGTTAAATATAATTTTTTGTATATTATTAAATGCGCACAGAAAACAAGACTCAAGAGCCCCTCAAAGTACTATAACTGTGTGAAGATCTTGTATATAGGTACAAAGGCGGAAGGATATGCAGATTAGGACGATACTGAAACGATAGACATGACTCACCTCGGAATTCGAAACGAGCGCGAACGTGTCTTGCCTGCAAAATGATGACAAAAAAGAAATATGGCCGCTGTTGAAGACAGTTTATGCGCGCCTATCTCGTCCAAAACGAGACGATATTTGTACACATGCAAATTTTGGCCGTATTGGAATAGCATAAAAAGCGGGGTGCCAGCAGCACGAAAAACAGAAATCATTCGGCGGACAGCGTGCAATAGAGTTGGACGTACGGATTGACAGGCGGACAAAAGGGGGAGTTGAAGTAGGCGTGGCTGAGCTGGTGTCTGTTTCACAACTACTCAGTGTATCGGCTGAGAAAGGGAGTCACGCCATCCATTTCCTTGAGGCGACCGAAGAAGAAGTAAAAATAGCTGGCCTGCCGGCGAGCGTCGCACTGCAATTTTTGACCCCCCTCATCATCATTTCTTTTTCTCTACAGATAAGAAGGATATAAAACGGTTTACCCTAAACCTTGAAGAGGTTAAGATTGTAGTGAAGTATCCTCTCGTTAGTCTGGTACTCGAGGAGACGGTGTTTGTTTGAAACGTTCATTTTAACACTGGAAATTCGAAGAGAATGAGGTTGATTTGATTCTGTGTTTGTGGCAAGACAGATTCTTAGATGTAAAGGTCTGACCTGGTAGAACTAAGGAATGTAGTTCATTTTAACATTTACTGTAGATTAAGATTGGTTTTGGAAGTAATTTCCACAAGCGGGAAATGCAAGAGTAGAAACGATTAGAATTGAACTTACGGTTACATCTACGACATTTCAACAGTAAAATTATGCGACAAACCTGAGAATTGTACTTAAATTAATTTAAGTTGCGGTATAAACGAAGAAAGCAGGTTAGATTAATTACCATGAATATATTTATAGAAAAGGCCGAGGGAAGATACGTTACGGCGGTGAGAATGTCAATGAAATCGAAATGCCATGTCAGATTCTTCTTTGAATTGTATAAATGTATATCTAGATAAATAGCAGAAGGGCAAGATCATGAATGGTTGATTTGTAAATGTATAAGATAGATTCCGGCGCAAAAGTTTGCCTGGCCATAGGAATATATGTTTTTATTAGAAATTATTTGTTGATGGAAGTTTTCATTATGAAACAGAATTGCTCATTATATTGTAAATACTTGTGCAAATTAATTGAAAAAGACGAATAGTTCTGTTACTATTTACTTTTTTCGTATTTTTCTAATGAAACATGACCCAGTGCACGTGTTTATACTTCTTATGTCCATTCCACGAAGTCGTTCCCTGCAGATTGACAACAAATTCTCGATTGGATTTAAATCAGGAGATTTTCCACGCCGGTCTATAGTACTTTGATTTGTTCACTGGTAAAGCTTTCCAGCGTGTTCGTGCAGCGATAGAATTTTCGGATGCTTTCTTCGAGTAACGGCCATCGCAGACAATGACTGTAGGACAAGCGTCCGGACCTGATAATAATCTGATGCAATCTGGAATGACGTAAAATTTTTCAAGGCTAAACAAATTTCATCATACACCCCTAAAATAGATTCACTGCACACCACTGCAAATGACCTAATCTGAGAAAAAATAGAAATCGATTACACCCTGTCACTCCAGTGGGTCTAAAACTAAACGTATGCTGAAAGGAAAAAGATACTAAAGCGGTTGTTTCAATTAATTTGCATAAGGGTGTATATATTATACTTATTGATTTGTTTTTAATTTCAAACTTATAAACTGTCATATACTGTAGAAAAATATAATCTCAAAAGAGAAACAGTATATTTTATAGTTATTATGAAATAGTAACATAATTTTTAAAACTGCGCAAATATCTCTAATATATTAAAAAAAACAAATTGGTATTATTAATAATGAAAGAAAGAAGAAAGCAAACTGTTATTAAAAATGTCACAAAATGAGTTTTTGGAAATTTTAAACGCTTAATAAGTAACAGATGTTGCTTTGATCAATAAGAAAATACTTAGAGGAACTCTTTTTAATCATTTCACTCCAAAGAAGGCAATAAATCCACTAGGACGCAAAGGTACTGAGTGTGAAAGTATATGAGAAAAATAAAACTTTATTATTAAAATACAGGAATTAAGAAGACAAAAGATAACGATTGACTGCATTTAAATTTTTGATGATCAAAGTTGACTGGAAAGCAAGAAGCCGGAATAGATTTCCACAAGCAAGAAGTGCGATAGAAGAAACTGTTAGCATAGAACTTACGGTTGCACCTGGCCATTTCATCTGCAGAATGATGAAACCTTGACGCCCATCTCGTACTACGCTTAAGTTTATATCTAGATACCAAAGAGGGGGGCTCATTAGAATAATTCCAATGAAAATATTTTTACAATAGGCGCACGCAATGCAAGTTACATCGGTGGGAAATTCACTGAAGACGAGATGCCAGGTCAGGACCTATAACATTTCAGATTCCTCTTTGTAGTTTTATCAAGAATCTCTGAATACATAGAGAGGCACCACACTAGATGTGTGTGAAAATGTTTTCTCATGTTTAATATTTAGTGATTACTGTAGAGCTACATTGGATAGACTTAATTGTAGAGGTAGGAGTTGTGTCATGAGAAAATAATTAACTAACGTGATTTAGAAGGTAGAGATAACGTAATGTTTCGGCCATACAGTAAAATCATTAGTCCATTTTAAGGCCCGAAAACTATTTAAAGATAAATGTTAACTTCTAGGACAAGATGTTTTTGAACGTTAACGACTAGAACCAACGTATCTGTCTATATTTTTGAGATGAGGTATTATGCACATTATTTACATTATTCGGACTATTGTCCTCATCTTTCTCGCCATATTTATCACAACGTTTCGGTCGTTGTACGCTCCGGCCTCCTTCAGGTGGTTGGAATCCTTTATTTCGCTCACTGAGGTAGACTGTTATAGTTCCACGTTCCATGTCTAATGGATGTGAGTTACCTCCTGTTAATTCCCCACTGAAAGTTCTCCACTGCCTCAACGAGGTATTTTAACTCACACTCTTTGGGTCCTGTCACTGGATTTAACTAACGCCTTTATCCACTGTGCCATGTGTCCTCAAGGGTTGAGGCAGTGGAGAACATTAAGAGCGGAATTAACAGGAGATAACAGACATCCCTTAGACACGGCCCGCGTTACTAGGACAGTCTACCCCAGCGAGCGAAGTAAAGGGTTCAGTTCGACATTCCAACCACCTGAAGAAGGCCGGAGCGTACAACGGCTGAAACGTTGTGATAAACATGGTGACAAAGATGAGGACAATTGCCCCAATAATGTAAATAGTGTAAAGGAGAAATCAGAGACCCGAGTTCCAGTTTCAAACGGGTTTGTTTCATTCTCGCAAATAACCATAGGGAAGATATGAATTCATTTTAATTATTAGTATTAATATCTGACAAATCATTGGTATTATCTAGAATGATTCGTAATGCAATATAAGCTCGCAAAAAACGTGACAATAATTATACTTAAGATCCCTAAATAACTCAAAAATAGTTGATTATATAATAAAAACCCAAATAGATCAGCAAAACGAAAGTAGAAAGAAGGAAGACAGTTAATGAATAATTTCGCATTAGTTAATTGTTTGCCAGGTTTCTGCTTGCCACCTTGCCAAAATTGTTTTCAGACACTAGATTTACTAAACGAACCTAATCTTTTGTAGACAATAATACAATTAAAAAAACATCTGTGGTCCAACATTTAAGGAAATTTATATAAGAACGGAAAACAATATTCAAGGTGGAGATTCTTGGGAGTCGATAAAATGAAGTCAATTTTAAAAAAGAACAAAGATAAATTATGAAAATCAATGGATGAACGCTTGGTGAAAGTTATTGGGTATCAAGAAAAATATACTATGACACAAAATAAGCAGATAATTTATTGCGAAGAGACACAGACCAAGATCCTAGCAACTAATTAGAGACTTCAAAATCAATCAAATATAGAAACTGTAATATCAGATCATTGCAAAAGTTGATGCCCAGTTTTCATTGTTAATATAAAATGGTCGCAGCTTGATAATGGTGCTTTTTAAGCCAGTTTCTGGTGTGTCATAAATTGTGGGAGCCACTCACATCACCACAACAGAAATTAGCGTTGTGTTTACGGAGATAGCATACTTGACAGGACATAAAATTTACACAAATGACAGGACAAATCATGATAAATTGTATGTTAATTTCATTTATATTTTTGAGTGTATGTGCATGTTTATTTCTAGGCGTTGCCCGTACAAACGTCCGTGGCGAAGAGATTGAATTTAACGTCTTTAATGAGATGCCCGTATTTCCGACAGGAAGAGCTTTTGTTGCATATTGGGTCTAATTATATTATTTTAAATTTGTATTTAATTTATTTTATACAACGTTTTTGTGTTTTTGTTTTATTTTATTTTATTTATAATTTTTAACATTATTATTATTTTACATTTTATTTTTATTTATGTATAATAATAATAATAATAATAATTATTATTATTATTATGATGATGATAATAATAATAATAATAATAATAATAATAATAATAATAATTCCAGTAGGCTGATTGAAGGAATCCCTGGAAGTCCATGCCTCAAAGAGATACAAAAAATTGTTCTGACAAGTACAGCCCACACTTTACGAAGAGCTTTATCTATGTAATTATTTTTTATTTTATTACATTATTTTTTTTTTGCAGTGGAAAGTGTTATGATGCCATTTCTAACCTTAGGTCCCTGGGCGGGACCCGGAAAGAAATGTGTAAACGCCAGATATCAAAGGAAATAATAATAATAATAATAATAATAATAATAGTAATAATAATAATAATAATAATAATAATAAGTGCCTCCTTATTGATATGGCAGTCCCTGCAGACTGCAATGTGTCTTTGAAGATATTCGAAAAACTGTCAAAATACAAGGACCTTGAAATAGAAATCTCAAAAATGTGACACATGGAAACATCAACAATTCCTGTTGTAGTTGGAGCCCTTGGACTGGTTGGAAAAGATTCCAGTAGGCTGATTGAAGGGATCCCTGGAAGTCCATGCCTCAAAGAGATACAAAAAATTGTTCTGACAAGTACAGCCCACACTTTACGAAGGGCTTTATCTATGTAATTATTTTTTTATTTTTTTTTTGCAGTGGAAAGTGTCATGATGCCATTTCTAACCTTAGGTCCCTGGGCGGGACCCGGAAAGAAATGTGTAAACGCCAGATATCAAAGGAAATAAAAATAATAATAATCCTATTCGATTGAAACTGCATCGTTCTGTTGTGAGTCAGACTTTGTTGAATTTTGACGCTTTGTCCACAAACGAATATTTTAAATATGGTGGATGTAATGCTGCACATTCGCCATATTATACTCTATGAATTTTGGAAACAAGTAAGTAAAAAAAAAAAAGAAAACATTCAGAAGTTTTATTTGGATCGTGTTCCAATTCTACGGACAGTGAAAAAATAGTTTGGCAGATTCTCTCAGGGTGATTTTAATCTAAACGCTCCGGGCGAACTTCCGACGTTGATGAAGACGCTGTTCTGGCCAACGTGGAGAATAAAGCGTTTATTTCGACGGAAGAGATTAGTTAAGTGTTTGACAATAGATATTTAATCTGCTTTTTGGCATTTCAAGTGACGTGGAAGTAATATGGAAAACGGCAGCAAAAATGATACTTTTAGTTAGAACCAGAAAAAGACACAGTATAACAAATTCTCTAGACTCCGTTTCTTCGTTAAAGTACACAAAATGAAGAAACAGAGTTTAGAGAATTTAAACACAGCATATATTGAAGGCAAGAGGCGGAATTGGAGAGAGAATGAAATTTACTTAATGAACTTGTGTAAATAGATGACAGAACAGGGATTGTGAAGTATAGTAGAGGGACAAACATTGCTTACATCTAGAAATGATGTACACATTACCGCTCTCGTCTTCAAACGACAGGGAGTATAAAATTATTAAAGGTTATTTTATTCATTCAAAAGAACTTCTGTGTTTATCATGTGGACTTATTTATGAACAATTATATTACACTTATTATGCTTCTATAACAAAGCATAACGTCTCCCCACCAAATTATTATATTTTTGAAACATAGATCTTTATTATTATATTACTGAAAATCACACGATATATCACTCATATAATTCTAAATGTATCTTGAATTGTTTACCAGAATTGGTTGATTCGGAGCCATTTTGTTACGAAAACATTTTCTCACAAGGAAGAATCTGAAATATTGTAAATTGCACAGAGGCCTGAGATTTAAATCGTAAATCAAGCAGATTTTATATAGTTTTGCAAAAGTATTGAATCACGAAATGAAAAAGAATTGGCAACAAAAGTAATTTTAAGAGAGTCTTTAAGATATTAAGAGAACAGGTGATAAAAAATATGAAATAATCTTAGGATTTTTTAAGCATCCAATGGAACAGGTAACAAAAAGGTTAAAAATTAATAAATCTAAGAAAGAGTGTAAAACTGTACATTAAATTATGACAGAAAACAAGAGTGTAAAAGAAAAAATGAAAGGAAACTATTTTAAGAGAACTTCAAATTGCAAGTTAATAAGAAAAAAGAAAATACTGCTGAGAGGCTGGAACTTCAACACGGAAGGGAATTCGTGACAAAATGAACTTACTTTAAGAAAACCTCAGCTTGACTTACAGGAATCAAAGAAGAAAAAAACACAATTAAAGAAAGACTCGAACCACAGCCTGGAGAAGTCATAGAATATGATGCACTTTGTAAAATTAACCATCGATTTATTTCTTGAAACATGCTTCGAGTTAATATGTCTTCTAAGAATAATGTTTCCTGATCTAAAATTGGTGTGTACAGATTTTAATATGGTGTGTATACCGGGTGTAGCAGCAAAAATGTTAAAATCGTTTACAAGCAAAATTTTCCTTTTGTTAGATTAAGTTTTGAACTTTTGTATCTTAGACATGATTAAAGATATCTTACTGGAATTCTCCGATGTTTTATAACACCACTGGACTCTACTTCGAGCAATAAGAATGTATAATTACTCTCCAAGCTTAGCAGATGAATCGTGAGAAAATCGATCATAACCGAAAATGACATGTTCATCATTGACTAATCATAGATAAGGATTCGAAACTCATGAAGGACTGAAATAAAGTTAAAACATATATGTATTATTTCTGAATCTTTTTAAGATGACGTTCGCCCTCTCTAATCTTCTAACTTTATGTCAAGGTGCCTCACACATTTCGCGTAGATTTCATTGCCATGTCTTTTTTCGCTTCGTTTTGGATTGCCATAGCAGAAACATCTCTCTCACGTGAAAAATGTCTTATGGATTGAGTTATATCTTGTCTAAATGATCTCTTTAACTCTAAGTTGAAATGATGACCCCTTTTCCTGTTGTGATCTCCAGTTCCTGTTTTCACCTCTCTTTTTTTTTTAATTATTCACCGTTCCTTTGATGGTTCTTGAACGGACTTTGAAGATGGAAACCAGAGTATGAAGGTTGGTACCATCACTGAAGGCCTGAATGATTTTTCTCTCGCCATTGTTCAGCTGAGAACACAGTGGGACAGACAGAAAACTATTTTAACATGTTCTACTTCTAGCTGAATAACACAAATGATTTTTTAGTGATTCTTACAACAAATGGAGTCAAGATGGCTTAACATTTGAAAACGTGGGAAAACACTTCAATTATTTTAGAAGTTTTGTAGATTGGTTTTGTTTGTTTTGTTTTACGGCATATCAACCTCAATGGGTCATTTAATGCCGACAACTTTTTGTTTTCTGGTAATATTTTTGTTTTGTCGAAAATCTATTTCTGTTAATATATTTTTCCTCAAAAATGTATAGCTGTTAATATTAATTTTCAAAATCTTATAGCTGTTAATATTATTTTTTTTTTTCAAAAACGTATAGCTGGGAATATTTTTTCCCTCAAAAACGTATAGCTGGTAATATTATTTTTTCAAAAATGTATAGATGGTAATATTATTTTTTTTATCAAAAACGTATAGCCGGCAACACTATTCTTTAAAAAAAACGTATAGCTGGTAATATTATTTTTTCAAAAACGTACAGCTGGCAACGTTATTTTTTTCAAAAACCTATTATCAGAGGCCTTGCTGTTGGACGTAGTTTATCGTCTTACCCAGGAAGCGGATTTAGTTTATTGTCATACCCAGGACGATGTTTTGTAGATATTAAACATTTTGTGGGATGGATAATCATGCCGTTACACAATTTGGACAATTTTGCTGTTACACACGCAATATCAAATACATTCCTTGATTATGTCCAAATCTATTTTTATTTAATTGTGGTTGTATGGAATTGTCTCCTTGTATGTTATATCTGACAGCAAAATAAGACAGCCGCCATTATTTACACTTTACTTGTGGCCATCTCACTGTCGATCCTGGTCAGTAATTAGATGGGTGACCAATTTGGAAAACGAGGTGCTGTAAAGCTTGTATGTGTGGGCTGTGTATTGGGTTACAGCTCAAAATTGGAAATCGGAGATCCAAGTTCAAATTCCCATCGGGTTCGTTATATTCGATTATGCACAAATACTCATGAGAAAATTTTGAATACACCTCCTCTCTACTCAAAGATATGGGTTAAATATTAACACCCGCAACCTGCATCGTGAAAGATAATAAACTTACAGTTATAAGGTCTTTCAAAATACTTCCAAGATAACACGAG
>OZ038496.1:93845364-93862864 GCA_964036315.1 Acanthosepion esculentum | reverse complement strand
TCATTGATTAAATCTGTTTGTTGAATTTTGGGGTGTGAGGTTGTGGTTTTTTCTGACTATTATTTAAGTGGGAACAGTTTTTAATTTATCTATTTAGGTTGGTTATCTTTATTTGTTTTTTTTTGTTGTTTTTTTGTTGTTGTTTTTTTTAAACGGCTACTTTATCGTAATTGGTTGTTAGTTTATTTATATATTTGGATGTATTTAGATCGATTTATTATACTTGTTGTTATTTATTACACTATATATTTTTGGCTTTCGGTTTTTAAGTAACGTAGTTTATTATCTTTTATTAATTTTTTTTTTTTTTTATTATTATTATTTTTATTTGTATAACAGTTATAACTTTCGTCCGTTCTTTTGTTTTGATTTTATTTCGCATATTCTAACAGGTGTGGTTTTGTGATTTGTTTGGAGTAGTTTATTTTGCTTATTTCATTGTTGTTTGTTTATATATTTATTTATTTTTCTATTTTAAGTTACGTAGTAAAAATTTGTTTTCATGTCTACATTTTGAGATTAGCTCGGATCTTTTATTTAATAATTTATTTTGATCTGGGAAGGTAATGATAGCTATTTTTTCCTCCAAGCAAAGTTTGCAAGTTTTTGATAGGTTGTTGTAGGCTGATGATTTTTTCCTTATTTTCCAAGATATTTTTGGTGTGGTGTGTGTTTTGTTTTTTATTTCCCAGATATACTTAGAAAGCAATGTGCTGTTCGCATATTTACTATTTGTGAAAGACATTTTGTGTACATAATTTCTTTGTTTCCATGGTCCTTCGGTTACTCCTATGTATACTTTTTCTTCATTATCTGCTGATTTTGTCGTGGCTTGGTAGATTACGTTGTTTTGTAAACAATTACCGTTTAAGGGACATTCGTTTTTTATTCTGCAGTTGCACGTGGGTTTAATTTGTTCGTGTGGTTTGTTAATAATTTTTCTGTTGTGCTTTTTTATTATTTGTGCCATGTTCTCGGTGCAACTGTAGCTGATTTTTACTGTGTTTTTGTTGAATATTTTGTGTAGGGTGCTTGATTCCGGGAAGTGTTTGTGTAAAAGCTTGAAGAATATTTTTCCTATGTTTGTTTTTACGTTTTTGCTGTACGGTGGGTTGAACCATATGATATTTCTTTTTCTGTTGGTCTTTTTTGTATTCTGTGGTGAGTATGTGAGTGTTGCTGGGAATCCGCTATCTTTTAGGGCTGTTTCGTAGTCTTTCTTGGCTTTGTTAAATATAGATTCATCGGAAGAATTGTCGGAAAGCCTGCGGTTAATCGATTTAGGTATCTGTTTGATTATAGAAGGCGGGTGGTTGGAGTATATATGTATGTACTGTGGTTTATCATTCGGTTTTCTGTATGGTTTGTGTGTGCCTTTTCTTAGGTTGTAGGTGACATCTAGAAAATCTACTTCGTTTAGGTTAGTTATTATATCTATCTCGAATCCGTTATTTTTGATAATTTTTGACGGTGCAGAGACATGCGAAATCGTAGGCATTTACTTACTACACGAAATAAGCAAAATAATAGATAGAAATTACACAGGGCTCTACAGAGATGACGGTCTCATAATCTTAAGAAACTGCAACAAACAAAAGACAGATAAAACTAGAAAAGCAATAATTAAAATTTTCAAAAATAACGGATTCGAGATAGATATAATAACTAACCTAAACGAAATAGATTTTCTAGATGTCACCTTCAACCTAAGAAAAGGCACACACAAACCATACAGAAAACCGAATGATAAACCACAGTACATACATATATACTCCAACCACCCGCCTTCTATAATCAAACAGATACCTAAATCGATTAACCGCAGGCTTTCCGACAATTCTTCCGATGAATCTATATTTAACAAAGCCAAGAAAGACTACGAAACAGCCCTAAAAGATAGCGGATTCCCAGCAACACTCACATACTCACCACAGAACACAAAAAAGACCAACAGAAAAAGAAATATCATATGGTTCAACCCACCGTACAGCAAAAACGTAAAAACAAACATAGGAAAAATATTCTTCAAGCTTTTACACAAACACTTCCCGGAATCAAGCACCCTACACAAAATATTCAACAAAAACACAGTAAAAATCAGCTACAGTTGCACCGAGAACATGGCACAAATAATAAAAAAGCACAACAGAAAAATTATTCACAAACCACACGAACAAATTAAACCCACGTGCAACTGCAGAATAAAAAACGAATGTCCCTTAAACGGTAATTGTTTACAAAACAACGTAATCTACCAAGCCACGACAAAATCAGCAGATAATGAAGAAAAAGTATACATAGGAGTAACCGAAGGACCATGGAAACAAAGAAATTATGTACACAAAATGTCTTTCACAAATAGTAAATATGCGAACAGTACAATGCTTTCTAAGTATATCTGGGAAATAAAAAACAAAACACACACCACACCAAAAATATCTTGGAAAATAAGGAAAAAATCATCAGCCTACAACAACCTATCAAAAACTTGCAAACTTTGCTTGGAGGAAAAAATAGCTATCATTACCTGCCCAGAACAAAATAAATTATTAAATAAAAGATCCGAGCTAATCTCAAAATGTAGACATGAAAACAAATTTTTACTACGTAACTTAAAATAGAAAAATAAATAAATATATAAACAAACAATAAAATAAGCAAAATAAACTACTCCAAACAAATCACAAAACCACACCTGTTAGAATATGCGAAATAAAATCAAAACAAAAGAACGGACGAAAGTTATAACTGTTATACAAATAAAAATAATAATAATAATAAAAAAAAAAATTAATAAAAGATAATATACTACGTTACTTAAAAACCGAAAGCCAAAAATATATAGTGTAATAAATAACAACAAGTATAATAAATCGATCTAAATACATCCAAATATATAAATAAACTAACAACCAATTACGATAAAGTAGCCGTTTAAAAAAACAACAACAAAAATCAACAAAAAAACAAATAAAGATAACCAAACTAAATAGATAAATTAAAAACTGTTCCCACTTAAATAATAGTCAGAAAAAACCACAACCTCACACCCCAATATTACAACAAACAGATTTAATCAATGACAAATAAACAAATATATAAGATAAAAAATAAAAATGAAAACAAATAAAAACAAGCAAAACAATTTGACCCAAATAAATAAGCGAACAAGCGATTTCCGGTAAATGACGGCCATTATAGAATGCCAACAATAAGCTATATAAACAAATTTTTACTACGTTAACCAAAAACACCGATCAAAATAAAAGAATAAATAAATAAATATATAAGATAAAAAATAAAAATAAAAATAAAAAAAACAAACAAAAAACAAGCAAAATAAATAAATAAACAAATAAGCGACTTCCGGTAAAAGTAACCGCCAAAATATACTACCCATAATGCACCACTGACCCTTATATAAACAGCCGAGAAAAATAACAGCACTAGTCGCCTGACGATTGCACTAGCATGAAACAGACTGTCGCCTCTAAGTGCTGACTTCCATGTCCACTTTTATATTTATATATATATATATATATATATATATATATATATATATATATATATATATACATATATATATGTATATGTATATATATATATATACATATATATATATATACATATATATATATATATACATATATATATATATGTATATATGTATATGTATATATATATATATACATATATATATATATATATATATACATATAGAACTGATACAACGAAAATCAAAAATTAAAAATTGAACCCTCTATCACCCCTTGTCTAGATGAATGGATTTATCGGTAACCTTGGAAACCCTCAAACTATGAATCTTTCCAGTGCCGTTAACAACCGTAAATTTTAAAAAGTAAGTTACTCCAAAATTCGCTTGATGAGGAAATGGAACTAATGTCTTTGGTTTAATAACAAAATTAAATTCAGGGGCTTTACCTTCCATTTCTGAAACATGGTTATCACTGTGTAGCGGTAAAACCATATTTTAAATCTATTAATTTATAATATTAATGCTCTGTAAATTTAAATTTACATAGAGCACTATTGTGTAAAAATAAAAATATCTATAAGAACACCGGATTTTATATCTTACTGTTCTTTCCTTTTTATTTATATATACATACATATATATATATATATTTAAAGCCAAGTTGGAACATGCTAAAGTTAAACGCAATCTTTGTAAAGGTAATCTTGATGCTCTACCATCCACCCTAACCTTACAACATATATGTATTTTACGTGATAATTTTGCTCTTTCAAACGGAAGTCTTCAATATCACCTTCGGTCTTATCAGGCTCGATCCATTGAAAGAAGCCGGCAATCAATCCTTGTACCTTCTTGTACGCTCTGCCCTAAAGTATGGAATCAGCTGCTGGATTAACAAGCCACATGAAAATTCACGCTGATACCATACACGTTGCGCTTGGGAATCTCCCTTTCACGCGATATATTTGCGTAGAAATTTGTTAATAGTAAGGCTGGCTAAATGAGTCTTCTACGCTCTCCTGTTCGCTGAGTCTGAAAGTTATATAGCAAAAACAAAAAATAGAAAAACAAAATAAAAATTAAAAACAAAACAACTAATGTAATTTGTTGTGGAGATGGTCTTCTGCTTCCAAGAGTGTTCTGATAATTTTTTTTTACTTTTCTGGAACTAACGTATTAACGTATGTAGAAATTAAACAAATGTTCCTATATCTCTACATGTATACATAAAACAATCCATACATTCACTTAAAACTAATAATAAAATCATCCTTGATGATGTTTAAAATTATAGCGCGCACGGATATACAAAACATAATTTATGTCCAGAAAAGAAAACAATTAGATAAAAAAAAATTAACCACAGTAAATTATCAATCATTTTTCATGAAATATGTATAAATATGCTACTGCTGCCCAAATATATATATATATATATATATATATATATATATATATATATATATATATATATATATATATATGTATATGCCCAGCTAATATATATATATATATATATATATAAATATATATATATATATATATATATATATGCCCAGCTAATATATATATATATATATATATATATATATATATATATATTACGCGAATCATTCATACGAAAAGCAGATAATGAAGTTAATGATATGGCAAGAATCACTCTCGCAAACAATTTTTAATAATACAATACATTAACCTCGAATCCGTTAATGAATGGTATGATCTCCTTGTTTATAAATTCCGGTTTTATCAGGTCTTTTTTTTACTACTAGCTTTCAATCGTTTCATACGATCATCCTCAGGTAGGGAAATAGGTAAGTTTTTGCATCCAGGTAATAACAGGACATCGAAAGATAAAGTGTAATCTGAAAGAAGTGTTTTTAGAAATGTGATATTGTTAACTGTAAGAATACTTTTGGAGCGTGCAGTCACGATGCTGAGGTTGGATTCTTTTAAATCCTTAAATTGTGCGTTCTTATACTAATATAGTAATATGAGAATTCTTTTGTAGAAGTAGTTTTTTTTAGTAAAAGTGGCATGAACTAAATTGTTCAATAAATAGAGTAATGTCACAGTTATTATCAGGAATTCGCTCGTCGGATCGGATATTTTAATATCAATTATGTGGTGCGGGTTCAATTTATATTACGCGAATTATTCATACGAAAAGCAGATAATGAAGTTAATGATATGGCAAGAATCACTCTCGCAAACAATTTTTAATAATAAAATGCATTAACCTCGAATCCGTTAATGAATGGTATGATCTCCTTGTTTATAAATTCCGGTTTTATCATGTCTTTTTTTTACTACAAGCTTTCAATCGTTTCATACGATCATCCTCAGGTAGGGAAATAGGTAAGTTTTTGCATCCAGGTAATAACAGGACATCGAAAGATAAAGTGTAATCCGAAAGAAGTGTTTTTAGAAATGTGATATTGTTAACTGCAAGAATACTTTTGGAGCGTGCAGTCACGACGCTGAGGTTGAATTTTTTAAAATAAATATGATATATATATATATATATATATATATATATATATATATATATATATATATATATATATATACACATAATAGGATAGAATATACTTTTATGGTATACTATATTTATGGATAAATGTGCTCACTATCACCGATAGAGTATATGTAAATTTGGCACAGAGTTCAACATCGTTTGAACGCCAATCTTCTTGATATTACTCTTGACTGCTGAGGTCAGTCATGAAAAAGACTGTCGCCACTCGGTGTTAACCTCAGGAATATATATATATATATATATATATATATATATATATATATATATATATATATATATATATATATATGTATGTATATATATATATATATATATATATATATATATATATATATATATATCATATATATATGTCTGTGTGTGTGTGTGAGTGTATATATATATATATATCATATATATATATATATATATATATATATATATATATCTCATATATATATATATATATATATATATATATCTCATATATATATATATATATATATATATATATATATATATATATATATATAAATCAGTTGATATATATTTGTCTACCTGATGGTACTTAGAGCTAAAATTTATCCTCAGATTGATCGGAGATAAAGTTATTATTTTAATATCAGAGTGGATGATTGAGAAATATATGAGAAATGTGTACCGGACTCTATGACAAATTATGTTACAGTATAACACACACACACATAGATAGATAGATAGATAGATAGATAAGAGTTATATATTGATTGGTGGAAATAAATATTGCTTTCATTTTTCTTTACGTTGGAGATTCAATAATGGAAATGAATATTTTTGGATAAACAGAAAAAGTTGGATATTTTCAATGAGGATGTCACGGAATACACAATAATAGAAGTTAATATTCATATCCTTTTCTATGATATTTCGTGTCTCCATGATTGACCACCCGATGCCATGATCATTATTTTGGCATTTAAAAATCCGTTTCTTTCGTGTTTTATAATGAGAACCTTGACAATAATGAGTTGGGATTAAATCAAATTCGTTTGCTTATTACAAACAGGATTAACAAATTAGATTAGCAATTTCGTTACAGGCAAGGAATTTTGGAAATTTAACTGCTTTTTTCAGTAAACTTACAGAAAGAGAAGTTAAGTCAATTGGAATATTCTATTTTTATCATACCCTATTTGTCTTTTTCTCTCTTTCTCTCTCACTATCTATCTCTCTCTCTCCCCACACGCACACGCTAACATGATCTGTACCCGACTCTTACCGACACTCCAGGTCAATTAATCTTCTTTATATAACTCCGCCCTCTTTTATAGGCAAATTCTTACTCCCTCTCCTTCTAGTTTTCCTTTTTCTTTTAACCCCTTTCTCCGCTTTTCAAATTCCCTGTAAAAAAAACATGTATAAAATATCGTGGGTAATTAATCCAAGTAGACCCTATTAATATAAAATATTAAAACTGATCCAAAAATGAGAGCTCATTATCAATTTTTATTATACAGCCTATAAGTGAATTAGAATTAATGAGATCCAAACGATTTACCTCATACATATGATCATTTCGTCCATGGGATAGTAGTTTTTTTCCTGGGCTTATTAATGCCAATAGATTTACTAAAATGAATAAAATTTTTCTTCACAGGAAATTTCATAAGTTGGTTACTAATAATATCAAATATTAAAACTGATTCACAAAAAGAGCTCAATATATTTATTATAACAGAGCATATAGATTGCACAACAAAAATCTAAAATGTGTGTGTGAGTGTGAGTGTGCGTGTGTGAACAGCAACACACCAATACATAAACACCTAGTTTATTCAACTGTTTCTATTTATGTTAACGTTTTCATCGGATATGATACTAGTCATCATTACCAGAAGTGAGCTAAGAGCAACAAATAAATTTAACCAAATTCTAGTAAACAGTAGATATCAATGTTTATATAATGTTTATGATATGGGTAGCGATACAACTCTGAATTCCTTGGATTACATTTTCAAAATGTCTCACAAACCTAAGAAATTTAAATAATGAACCATTCAAAATTCCATTATAATAATAATTTTAAGAGTTAATCTACACGTCATGGAGACTTGTGAAATGAAGACAATTTTTTTTTTTGATTTCAATGACTGGACTTAAAATTACTATTTCTTGGATCCGCTGACAGTATCCATCCATGTGCCAGTCTCGACAGCAATCACTAGCAAGAAGATACTACAACATATTCATTATTTACATTATTCGGACTATTGTCCTCATCTTGTCGCCATATTTATTACAACGTTTCGGCCGTTGTACGCTCCGGCCTTTTTCAGGTGGTTGGAATGTCGAACTGAACCCTTTATTTCGCTCACTGGGGTAGACTGTTCTAATTCCACGAGCCATGTTTAATGGATGTCAGTTATCAGTTATCTCCTGTTAATTTCCCTCTGAAAGTTCTCCACTGCCTTAACCGGGTATTGAACTCACAATCTTTAGTTCCTGTCACTGGATCTAACTAACGTTGTCATAAATATGGCAACAAAGATGAGGACAATAGTCCGAATAATGTAAATAGTGTACATAATACCTCATCTCAGATATATAGACAGATACTGAAGAACATAATCCCTTTTTTTCATTTATGGCGGACAAAGCACGTTGACACACAGACTCTGTACAATTGCTGGAATTAGTCAACGTCGGGCCGGGTCAGTATCCGGGTGGGTGATTTTGTGGGAATACCAGGTGGTGTAAATTTGGATGGACGGCTGATGTAATGAATAATGGCTCGGAATTATCAATCGAGGAACTGGGTTCGAATACCGTTGTGTCCGTTATATTCCCTCATACGCAATACCCTAGGCGAAGACATGAAATCACCTCCAGAGATATGCGTTAATGAGTAAGACTTGTATCACCAAACCATTATAATCTTCATCCAAAAATATTCGTACAACTTTGCAATGGGGTTGATAAGCTATAGAAATCGATTCAATCAATCAATTCTTTTTTAATTATTATTATTTATTTTGTATTTTTAAAGTTAACTATGTATCTGGTAAATAGCAAGGTGGAACTTCTACATGTGGGGAAATAGCTCTTATATTCGAGATTAAAAAAATCCTCATAATAAGGTGTTTTTTGACTTCCGACATTTATTTCTCTGTTTATGATATATTCCCCGAGACTTAACACCATCGTAAGCTGAGGAGGATCGATGCTGAAAAAGGCTGAAGAATTAAACGGTTGAATAATAATTTTTAGGATAGCACAGAAGGATGCTGGGGATATCATGGACCAAACGTGTGCGCAACGATGAAGTTTTGGAGAGGGTGCAAACAACGATGAATCTCATACTTAACATCAGGAAGAGGCAGCTGACACCTAATGAGAAAGGAGGGCTGGGAGAATCTGATACTCACAGGGCGGATAGAGGGAAAGAGGGATAAGGGAAAACATCGCACTGCATACATAGCAGGCTTAACAAATGGATGACAGAATACGGCTTTGGTGAAGTAACAAAGGGAGAAATCTTATTAAGAGCAGGAAGGTATAGAGAAAAGTGGAGGGCCATAATCGCCTACGTCCTGAACAGACGTAGCACATAAAAAGAAAGAATGATTAATCTAAAAAAAGCAATATATTCATTCTGAAATCAGTTGAATCTTTTAATACACGATCGTTCTTTATATGCGCATTGTCCCTTCAGGACTTAGGCGATCATGACTCTCCACTCCAACCTATAGATTGTAACTCACAACAAGTTTTGTACGTTTGCTACTTCCTCCAGGTCATGTTCTGTCATTCACTTGCTATGTATGTCATGCGTTCATTTCCCTTATTTCTCATTCCCTCTATTCGCCCTGAGAGTATCAGATTCTCCAAACCCTCCTTTCTCATTACGTGTCTCAGAAATTTCAGCTGCCTCTTCCTGATGATAAGTATAAGCTTCCTCCTTGTTTGTATCTTCTCCAAAACCTCATCGTTGTTAACACGCCATGATATCCTTAGCATCCTTCTGTAGAACCATACCTCCGCCGCCTCGAGTCTCTTTTTCATCTTTGAGGAGACCGTCCAACATTCACTGCCATAAAGGAGGACAGATGTCACGTAGCAACCCAGTACTTTTTTATTTGTCACCAAAGAAATCATGCTGTCTCTGATTAACTTTTGGAATGCGTCTTTGGCCATCTCAATACGTCTTCGGATCTCGACGTTGCACTTGCCGTCCTCTGTCAAAACACTTCCCAGATATTTAAATTTCCGCACCTGCTTGATTTTAGTGTCCTCGACTTGCAAATCGCATTTCGGGTTTATCCTTTTACTGCTGCTACCCGTGCGGAATAATCTGGAATTCGTTCAAAATTTCAGCTTCATTTATCGTAATGCCAAAATTAATCTGTTCGGAAGAATTGAAATGACAGTTAATTGAGTTCATCTCCTTTCAAATTACAAGCAGAAGAAAAATGCTTTCACGGTAGAAAATAAACCGTATCATCTAAAAAATGTGCAAAATAACTGAATGATTGACTGCATGGTTTCATTCAGGAGATATGCGACCATTCAGGAAAGAAAAAAAAACATAATTGTATGCGGAATTAAAAGACTGATTTAAGCAAAGAGCGAATATGTATAAAATCCTTCTTTTTTGAAATTATATTCCTCGATTTGCTGTCATTCGAATTAACCATTTCTGAAACCAATTTTCACATAAAAAAAGTTATTACATGTAATGGTCCTAAAAAGCTGTAAAATGAGTTTAAGCATATCTGATAGGTTTAGACACAATCTCACAAGCATACGTAAAAAACAACGAAAATATTCACATCTCCTTCTGTATATGGGCGTATGGCCGAGAGTTGAGAACGTTCCCTTGCAGAGCATGAGACTATGGTTGTTTTGTCAAGCAGGAAACTTCTTGGTTTATCAGCTGGAGATATGCGATCGTTGAAAAAAACAAAAACAAAAAAAACAAAAAAATAACAGATTTTCTTTCGAAGTTAAGATCTTATGTCTTCATATACAGATATTTTACCTTGGCATTTAGTAGACACGTAGTCAGTTTATAAATTCCCACCCCCAACCAAAGAAAACATTAATTAAAAACAGAATTTTTTTATTAATTCGTTTTCTACGGCTTACCCTTCCTTTGCAGCTTATTTAAATACAGAAAATATTTCTAGTTTACAAAAAAAAAAAAAAAAAGTAATGGAATTTTTTTGGAAAAATTTGAAACTATTGTTCGTTGTGTTAGAACAAAGTCCCAACTCCTATCATGATTTTTTTTTACTGGTGGACAAAATCGTAACAACGTAAAATAAGATGAGACTGTGTTGATGATAGGACATAACAAAGCATGACGGCGCAGTTGGATAGTGATTTTCCAAGCGTAGCTTAGATGTGGCACAAGGCCGAAAGCATGGGGCACCCAGTGAGGATCGACCTCACTACTCAAACATAATTGATCTAGCGAGACAAGCTTGCTAGCCATTACACCGCCATGGGGCGCCCCAAGGCGGCGCAGTCGGATAACTAGTTATTAAATGTTGCATAATACTTTCCTAATAGAAACCGTTAACATATTAATAAATGTGCTTTCATAAGATAATGCTTGTTGCATCTCCTTGAATCAGCGATGCTTGGGCCTTGAAATTATTATGAGATTTATTGAAGTTTGCTTAAATGAAATAATTCTATCATAATTATTTACAGGAAAGGATGGGGAAAAGTGAATCCTACTTGAATATACCATCGTTCATACGGACCTTCAATTCTGCCATTTCTGGTGTTGAGAACTAGATTAGTTTTCTATAGGTTCATGTTATTAAAAAGAAAACTATTTATGACAGGGGATTTTTTTGTATTCCCAGCACCTTTTCATCCGGCTACGATGAAAAAAAAACCTCCATTAAATTCCTTTGTCTAGAGCAGAGGTTGTCAACCAGGGGTAAATTTACACCTAGAGGGTAAGAAATTATATAGTCGGGGGTAAATAAAAGTACCTGATAATTTAAAATCATGTTTTGGTATTTTTACTAATGACTAATTTGCACAATTTTTAGTCACAAATTAGTCAGTACTAGTCGTAATCATTCATTCAAAAAACAATTTTTTAGTATTTTCCAAAAATTTATTAATATGCCAAAAACAAAAAAAAATTAAAAAAATGTTTTTTTTTTAATGAATTATTTTAATTAGTATTAATTTGTAGATCTACTAATACAGCGGATAAAATGAATAATTTTTTTATTAATGACTACAAACGTTAATAAAAATACTGAATTTTATACTAAAAATTAGTAGATTAGTACTAAATAAGAAATCAGTATTTTGAGTGTCGTTTAGTATATTTTTTTAATCACAGTATTTTGACTAAAAAAAATCCTTAGTATTTTGAATGAAAAAATCATTCATTCATTTAGTCGCGAAATTGTACATCAATGCTTTATGATGGCTATGAATTTTTTTATGGGAGTAGGGGCTAAATGGAGAAATACATAAAGCCGAGGGGGTCAATGATGGAGGAAAGGTTGAGAATAGCTGCTCTAGAGAATCCCTGACATCTCTTTATTGATTTTGGAGGATTCTTCTAAAATCATTTTTTTTAACAGAAACCTGTCTCTATATTCATAAGAGACACGTTTACTACCATTCTGATCCTCAGGAAGATTATTGATCCGAATGCATGCGGTCAGTGAAAATTGATGTGAAATATTTATACCTAGTCGTCAGGAAAGTTATTACGCAATAGGAATTTTAAATTCGGTGTTTCGTCGTCTTTTCGATGTCAGAATATTAATCCATTGACCAAAAAAGGAGGCATATTGTCTATTGAATACCCAAGTTATTTTCTCATGGGTCGTGTTGATTTCATTTAACCAATAATTTATTCCTAAATGATTTCATTTATCCATTATATGTATATATCATGATATTACTTAACAAAAATCGATATTTCCTGATCTGTTCCATACAATATCTACGATAATGATTACGAATAGTCTTTTTAAAGATTTCACTAACACTATTAATCGATGTATTACCCTGTGATCAGGACGTTACGGACTTTGTGTCGATTTTATTCTGTCCCTGATATTGAATTCTAAATACGTTTCTCTTCGAACAGAGTCAATCATTCTAATTCAGGATATTTCGTCAATAATTGCTATTTTCGTTTCTAATATTGATATTCTGAAGCTGTTGATTTATGTGTTTAAGATATGTTCCTATTTTATTGGCCTTCCGACGAAGGCAAATGTCACACTGGGTCAAGTTTTAATGTAATCGTATGCGTGCATATGGGAGGAAACAAAATTTGCTCTGAGCTACAAACCTATCCGGGTGATTCACGTTTCTCTTGAAATGTTATTCTTCATATTTTATGTGCCGTGGCCTTTCAGGACAAAAAAGGATCATGATTCTCCCAAACTTCCTATCCTCTGTAATTCTAAGTAATATATCCTTACTATACATCTCCTCTGTCATCAGTTTATGCAGGCTTGTTGAGTAGGTTGTTCGCTTTTCACGGATACCATCCTTTGCCTTCAGTGAATCCGGTGAGTGTCAAATACACCAAGCCTTCTTTCTTCATCCGCTTTGGAAATTTCAAATGTCATTTTCTAGTTTTATATATAAGCGTACTTTCTGCTTGAAGTTTCATTAAAACTTCCTTATTACTCATATGTTCTGACCATAGTATTCTTAGCATCTTTTTATCTGTGCGGAAACTGATCAGTATTCCCTGCTACAAATACAGATTGATATTACTTAAGAATTCAATATTAATTCCCTTGTTTCTTACAAACATCTGTTGGTTAGATTTTCCGTGGCTTCTGAACGCTATTCCAATATGAGTTCTGATTTGTGTGGATTAAAATGCTTCTCAGATAATTAAATCTGTCTGATTTCTTCATTCTGACGTCTTCTTTTTGTAACAGCCATCTTGGTTACCCCACTTGATAACAATCACACATTTTGTTTTCTTCCAAGTTATGGGTACAATCTTATTTCTGTTTAGTTTCTCTAACACCTTCTGCAAGAATTCCATAATTTTTTCTTTGCCATGTCTACCATCATAACTGTATCATATTTACATATTCTGTTGTTATGATTGTACTCACCAGTCATAAACTCTGGTAGGAAATATAGTTGTCTTAGGGTATCATCGGTTTAGGTTCGGTTTATTTTGTTTTACGACTTATCAACCGCAATGGGTTATTTAATGCCGACAACATTTCTAGGATAGATTCGTATGAATAGAATATGTATACTTTGGTTTAGATTGGTTTGGTTTATTTTGTTTTACAGCATATCAACGTCAATGGGTTATTTAATGCCGACAACATTTTTAGGATATATTTGTATGAATAGAATATGTATTCTTTGGTTTAGATTGTTTTGGTTTATTTTGTTTTACGGAATATCAACCTAAATATGTTATTTAATGCCGACAACATTTTTAGGATAGATCCGTACAAATAGAATATGTATTCTTTGGTTTAGATTGGTTTGGTTTATTTTGTTTTATGGCATATCAACCTAAATAGGTTATTTAATGCCGACAACATTTTTAGGATAGATTCGTATGAATAGAATATGTATTCTTTGGTTTAGATTGGTTTGGTTTATTTTGTTTTATGGCATATCAACCGAAATATGTTATTTAATGCCGACAACATTTTTAGGATAGATCCGTAAGAATAGAATATGTATTCTTTGGTTTAGATTGGTTTGGTTTATTTTGTTTTGCGGCATATCAACCTCAATAGGTTATTTAATGCCGACAACATTTTTAGGATATATTCTTAAGAATAGAATATTTATTCTTTGGTTTAGATTGGTTTGGTTTATTTTGATTTACGGAATATCAACCTAAATAGGTTATTTAATGCCGACAACATTTTTAGGATAGATCCGTAAGAATAGAATATGTATTCTTTTGTTTAGATTGGTTTGGTTTATTTTGTTTTATGGCATATCAACCTAAATACGTTATTTAATGCCGACAACATTTTTAGGATAGATTCGTATGAATAGAATATTTATTCTTTGGTTTAGATTGGTTTGGTTTATTTTGTTTTATGGCATATCAACCTAAATATGTTATTTAATGCCGACAACATTTTTAGGATAGATCCGTAAGAATAGAATATGTATTCTTTGGTTTAGATTGGTGTGGTTTATTTTGTTTTACGGCATATCAACCTCAATAGGTTATTTAATGCCGACAACATTTTTAGGATATATTCTTAAGAATAGAATATGTATTCTTTGGTTTAGATTGGTTTGGTTTATTTTGTTTTATGGCATATCAACCTAAATAGGTTATTTAATGCCGACAACATTTTTAGGATAGATTCGGATGAGGACAATAATCCGAATAATGTAAATAGTCTACATAATATCTCATCCCGGAAATATAGACAGATACTGAAAGGCCGAAACGTTGTAATAAATATGGCGACAAAGATGAGGACAATAGTTCGAATAATGTAAATAGTGTACATAATACCTCATCTCGGAAATATAGACAGATACTGAAAGGCCGAAACGTTGTAATAAATGTGGCGACAAGGATGAGAATAATAGTCCGAACAATGTAAATAGAGTACATAATACCTCATCTCAGAAATATAGACATGTAGCCATTCGTTCTTCTGTATATTAAATACACCTTAGTGATAGAGTTAATTGTTGATCTGGAGTTGGAATCCCCACAGACCACCACATTCGTGTAAATTTATATATTATCTTGATAAGATAAAGCTTGTTGCATCTCCTCGAATCTACGATGTTTGGGACTTCTAATTATTATGGGATTTATTGATGTTTGCTTAAAAGAGATAATTCTATAATAATTATTTAACGAAAGGGATAGGGGGAAGTGAATCCCACTTGAATATACCATCGTTCATACGTACCTTCAATACTTGTATTTCTGATCGTTTAGAACTAGATTAATTTTCTATAGATCCATGCTATGAGAAAGAAAACTATTTATGACAGGGGATATTTGTATATTTCTAGCATTTTCTTTTTTTATCTGGCTACGTGAAAACTGTCAAATTCCTTTTTCTAGTCAATTCGTGACAGTGAGAGGTCTTTATTGTTTAGGAGGATTTCTTCTAAAATCATTTTTTAACAGAAGATTTCTCTGTATTCATAAGAGACACGTTTACTACCTTTCTGATCCTCAGGAAAATTATTGATCCTAGTACATGCTGTTAATAAGAATTGACGTGAAACATTTTATACATAGTCGTCAAGAAAGTTATTAGACAATAGGAAATTTTTAGATTCGGTGTTTCGTCGTTTATCGGGTGTCAGAATATTAATCCATTGACCAACAAACGAGGCATATTGTCTGGATGTATTTGTTAACGCTGTTGAATAGCCAAGTTAGTTTCTTATTGGTAGTGTTGATTGCATTTAACCAATAATTTATTCCTAAATTATTTCATTTATCTATTGTATAATTCATGATTTTATTCCTTGACACCAGATTATTTGTAAAAATGCATGGATTTCTTTAGCAGGAAGCGGACTAACATCATTTCCATATTCTTAAATTTTCACGCAAAGGTTTTGTTTAGATTATGCTTGTGAAATCATAAAAGGATCATGATTCTCCCCAACTTCCTATCCTTTGTAATTCTAAGTAATATATCCTTACTATACATCTCCTCTGTCATCAGTTTATGCAGGCTTGTTGAGTAGGTTGTTCGCTTTTCACGGATACCATCCTTTGCCTTCAGTGAATCCGGTGAGTGTCAAATACACCAAGCCTTTTTTCTTCATCCGCTTTTGAAATTTCAAGTGTCATTTTCTAGTTTTATATTTAAGTGTACTTTCTGCTTGAAATTTCATTAAAACTTCCTTATTACTCATATGTTCTGACCATAGTATTCTTAGCATCTTTTTATAGAACAAGAACTCTGTTTCCGCTTTATCTGTGCGGAAACTGATCAGTATTCCCTGCTACAAATAAAGATTGATATTACTTAAGAATTCAATATTAATTCCCTTGTTTCTTACAAACATCTGTTGGTTAGATTTTCCGTGGCTTCTGAACGCTATTCCAATATGAGTTCTGATTTGTGTGGATTAAAATGCTTCTCAGATAATTAAATCTGTCTGATTTCTTCATTCTGACGTCTTCTTTTTGTAACAGCCATCTTGGATACCCCACTTGATAACAATCACACATTTTGTTTCCTTCCAAGTTATGGGTACTGTCTTCTTTCTGTTTAGTTTCTCTAACACCTTCTTCAAGAATTCCATAATTTTTTCTTTGCCATGCCTACCATCAAAACTGTATCATATTTACATATTCTGTTGTTATGATTGTACTCACCAGTCATAAACTCTGGTAGGACATATAGTTTTGTTTCTGGTTTTGTTCAGATTATGCTGGTGAAATCATTTCCTTTTCTTCAAATCGATTGATGCGTGCAACTTCAGCTTATATTTTTTGCTTGGCAGTTTCAGTTATGACATCGATTTCC
>OZ038496.1:93837864-93842864 GCA_964036315.1 Acanthosepion esculentum | reverse complement strand
GAGGAAGCGTGACAAAAGCTGGGGGCAAAAGAAGAGGGTTTATACTTTTCTCAAGGCTATTAGCACGTAAGTGAATGTAATGGATTCGACTGGAATTAGAACTCGGCTCTCCGATTCCTCAGTCCGACCCACTATCCATTATTTCATCTTCCCTCCGATGTTAAATATATGTTTCATTTTTTATTTCCATTTTCTCTAAAAATGTCGTCGTTGCTCACCTGTTCGGTCCATGGTATCCTCAGCATCCTTCTGTAGAACCTCATTTCTGTTGCTTCATGTCTCTTTGTCATCACTGAAGAGATTGTTCGACACAGATATCATACAACAGTTCAGTACACTTTTCTTTGTTTCTAACAAAATCTTTCTGCTTCATAATAGTCTGCTTAGCTTTTGGAGGGCTTCATTGTGCAATCGAAATTCTCTTTCGAATTTCAGTGTCGCGCTTTCCTTCCTTTGTTAAAATGCTGCGCAGATATTTAAATTGTTTGATATAGCATCCTTTATTATTAATTTGCATATTGGGCGCATAAGCGGCAGGCCGAGGCTGAAATATACATAAAGTACGCTACAGCGATATGTCATTTGGTACATCTGGTTGTCATGACAATACCTCGTCTCTTATTACCAAAATGTTAAACTTTTCTGTCTTTTACTTCGTCAAGTATTTACATTACATTGCTTCTGACCCAGAATTCATTATCTTTTCAAGAAATATGCTATTGCTTCACGAATATTTCATTTTGACTCGAATAATTGATTATATGTATTTATCATTATTATACATTGGATTTCCAAACGCAAATGCAATGTCTTCATTGCTTATTGGATTATGAAGTCCATCTTGTTTCATATATCAATCATTTGGATATCGATGCTTTATCAAGAATTAAATTATTTTCATGAATTTATTAAAGAAAAACCTGGTGAAAAGAGTGAGGCTGACTATATTCCAGCATTACCTTCATCGTTATCCGCTCATCATTCTCAATGTGTTCTGGAGTGCACTCCGCAATACAAGTATTGAATCTATACTGACAAAAGGTTTATCTAGGGCTGACATGCCATAAGGCGGCGATGGAAGGCTATTGTCTCCCAAAGAAGACTCCCTTCGAACAGCAGGGCTGTAGCCAGCGGAGAATAAAGGCGTCACCAAAGATATGCAGAGCCTCTTTCAAAGATAATCTCATCTGCGCTACTGGGAAACAGATGCTGCAAACAGATAACTTTTGAACTCCAACATTGCGGTAAGAGGATAATAAAAAAAGTTTTAAAACTGGAATTCTCTGCGTTTGGTAGAGATTAACTTGCAATCTTCTTGCAGACGTCTGATTGCCACATTAGGTTTTCGCAGATCATTGCTGGCATTGAAATAAATCAGAAAACAAGAGTTAGATATTTTTTATCTCTCTATATTTCTGAGATGAGATATTATGTACATTATTTACATTATTCGGACTATTGTCCCCATCTTTGTCGCCATATTTATTACATCGTTTCGGCCGTTGTGCGCTGCAGCCTTCTCCACATGGTTGGAATGTCGAACTAAACCATTTATTTCGCTCACTGAGGTAGACTGTTCAATATTCCGAACACATGTTGAGGACACATGGCACAGTGGATAAAGGCGTTGATCAGAACCAGTGATAGGATCCAAAGAGTGTGAGTTCAATACTCGATTAAGGCAGTGGAGAACTTGGAGAGGGGAATTAACAGGAGATAACTAATAACTGACATCCATTAAACATGGCACGTGGAACTAGAACAGTCTACCCCAGTGAGCGAAATAAAGGGTTCAGTTCGACATTCCAACTACCTGAAGAAGACCGGAGCGTACAACGGCCGAAACGTAATAGATATGGCGACAAAGATGAGGACAATAGTCTGAATCATGTAAATAATGAACGCCAGTACGCTCAAAGCGTCGGTCACGATGACTTGGTACTTTGTGCTAGTACAAAAATCTACTACTTCCAAATAGATCTGTCTATTCAATTTCAGCCGCAAGGCTGGGGTCAAAACATGGCGTGTCTTTCAAGCACTTACTAAAGGTGGCGCACTCTGTGATCGCCTACGCAGATCGATAATATCAAAAAGTCACCTTTCTGACAAATCGAACACGGTGCAAATCGAACTCGGATGTCGTGGTCGTAACGCAAACGTTCTAATATCTCTGTATGATTAAAGGTATACTAATTTCTGTCTGAATCTCCGTGGAGAGGATTTATCAGTATTTACCCGATTCATATTCAGTTCTGTTCAGTCACTGCTCGCCTGTTTCCCCTAATTCCAAGCACCCACTGCCCAGTCCGCCTCACAACCACTATGCCATCAAAATCACAAACGAACGATTTTATCCACTAAACCCCTACACCGTAGCCAGTGTGTACGCACTCAGGGGAAACGGGTAAGCACAACAGAACGGTGTTAAATAAATACAAGAAACTAAATTATATCCGAATACATCAGCAATAGAATAAAAGATGCTGATTTCAGAATTCCCTGTAGATTACCCAGATCCATATACACTTGAGGAAGTCCAGAGGACACAACGGCCGAAACGTCGTACTAACGAAAAAATAGATAAAGACAATGCTCCGAATGTAAATAGTGTAAAGGTATAGTGAGATTAAAATTAATGGAAAAAATTTAGTTTCTTTAAGAAGAAACTCTCATCGCTACACAGATATCTCCGAAAATATATTCGTGATAGCCATTCGTTCTAAATATATGCGTGAGTTTATACGTATTAGATTTAAGAAAACATATTAAGCGAAATGAGAAATGGGAAAACCAGCCGAGAAAATTATCTTGTCCCGGATGGATTATTTGATATTCGCATGAATAGATTCTCGAATTTCGTATTTGTTTCGGACAGTTTCTTCTGCGATCGGATAATTACCTTTACAGAATATAAATGAAGGAGTTCTACGCGATACATTTTGTTAATAATTCAAATACATTTATCTAGTAACTGATACAAAAAAAAAATATATATTCTTTTTTTTTTTTTGGTTTAGAAAAGAAAATCTCAGATGGGAATATACTGAAGCGATTTCCAAATATGTTAAAATCTTCAGAAAATTGATTCCCAGAGTTCACACGTGAAGCAGATAAACCATTTGTTGGATAGATTGCATTCTTGTGTTGATGGCAATGCTCCGCTGCATATTAAGCAAGTTGTGGAGGAGAAGATGATGAACGTGTTCGAGAAGGTGTAAGTGCATCTGCTACATTCTGCTCAATCAGACTCGCATACCTAACAACATTGTTTCAGCCTGATTAAGCCTAGAAATACGAGTCCTTGCTGAAAATATATTTTACATTATAAGACAACACTTAAAAATGTAATTAATGTGTGATAATTAGACGAGTTTCACGAAGGGCAAGTTTGGAAGACATTCTTCTTCAGCCGAAGGCGTATTTTGATAGCGAAATATGCCTTCTAAACGTTAAGCAACGTATTAAGAAACAGGAAAATGTCATTGGAAAAAAAAGAGCATACATTAAAAAATATTTGTATCATACATATATATATATATATATATATATATATGTGTGTGTGTGTGTGTGTGTGTGTGTGTGTGTGTGTGTGTGTGTGTGTGTGAGAGAGAGAGAATACAAGGTTGGTGTAGATGGAATAAACTTCCAGAGACCAAAGATACTATTTTAAAAAAAATGCTTAATACAGAATAGAGTGAAAATAAATTTATTTAAAAATTATAACATACGTATGTTATAAAATCACTACAAAAATAAACATTTTGTTTCAACATATCGCGTGCCTTGTCAAGTGATAGTGTTGCAATTAAAATAAATGTATTTTACTTGTAAAACAGTCACTTGACTAGACACTCGAAGTGTTGAAAAAAAATGGTTATTTTTAGTGATGTTATAACATACATATATTTATAATTTATATATATATATATATATATATATATATATATATATATATATATACGAGGGTCATTCAATAAATAAGGTGAATTCTTCGGTATAAGGACTTCTAATACAGATAGAAGCTTACTTTTTTTTTTAACGTAGTCTCCCAGCACTGTCACACACATTTCCCATCTGTGCACAAGCTTCCGTATTCCCCAGGGTAAAAATCTTTGGACTGATGTCTCAGCCAGTCGCTCACAACACTTTTGACTACATCGTCACTTTTAAACTTCGTGCCTCTTGTGAACGCTTTCAAGGGACCAAACAGGTGAAAGTCTGAAGGGGTAAGGTCTGGGCTGTAAGGGGGATAAGGGACCTCGTTGATGGTCTGCACCGTTTAGGCTGCTATGTGAGGCCTTGCGTTGTCATGATGCAAGATGACTCCTTCTGACTGATGACCCGCTGTTCAATCCTGGAGTATGCTTCTTGGTCGGCCATCTTTGTTAATCGCCAAAACTCTCAAAGTTTTTTTTTTTAATCTGCAAAAGAAATTAAATCCATGTGAAAAAGAAGTAAAACAAAAACAATAAAATAAAAAAGAGTAAGCTTCTATCTGTATTTGAAGTCCTTATACCGAAAAGTTCAACTTATTTATTGAATGACCCTCATATATATATATATATATATATATATATATATATATATATATATATATATATAGGACTCTCCCGTCGAATTCGACGTATGAGCGTCAAGCAGATCAGTTCCTACGAAACTGACAACCCGACTCCAGCACATGAGATTCTATAATGGTGAAGGTTTTGTGCAGAACCATCCACACTTTTTGATATATATATATATATATATATATATATATATATATATATATATATATATATATATATATATATATATATATATATATATATATATATATGTATATATATATATATATATGTATGTGTGTGTGTGTGTGTGTGTGTGTGTGTATAATGCCAAAAAAATAAAATAAGATATAAAACATGATGTTTTGTGTGTTAGCTTACCATGACTCTGAGTTTCATGCTTATTAATAACTTCAACTGGAAAGAATCACACATAATTTTTCAGCGTATTCT
>OZ038496.1:93830364-93835364 GCA_964036315.1 Acanthosepion esculentum | reverse complement strand
ATCCTTCTCCACATCCTTTCCTCTTTCACTCCTATCTGCTCTCGCTCCAAATATTCTGTAACCCCATGCATGCTAGTGGCTTCCCGCCTTGCTTGGGGTGAAATGCTTAAAAAAATAAACAAATAAAATACACACACGCATATTTCTTTTTTTAATCTGTATCACCCCGTGTAAGAAGGCAATAACATCACTAAGACATACGGGTTACAAGGTGTGGAACAGACACATTATTAATGCGTGAGAAGAGGAAAGAGTAATTAGGATGACACTAAATAGGAATTGACATTGCATTAAACGTTTTACAGATTTAAGTTGGCTGGAAATCATGGAGCTGGAAGAGAGTTCTACAAGCGAGAAGTGCGAGAAAAGAATCTGTTAGCATACAATTTACGACTACAGCTAGACAACTCAACTGTAAATTGATGAGATCTCATCTGCAGTCTAGCATTAATTAATTATTTTTTAAAAATTGTCTACACACCATAGTAAAGAGCTCATCCGAACAATTACCATGAAAGTATTTATAGAAAAGACACACAGAGGCAAGCTTACGGCGGTGGGAAAGTGACTGAAGCCCAGCCGGCATATCAGGGCCAAAAATATCGCAGATTCTTCTTCGGATTTTATCAAGAAGCTCAAAGTAAATAGAAAAGGCCCTGGACCATACGTGACAGCAATATTCTAAACATGCACGACTGATGGACTTATAGAAATGTAAGATAGATCCTAGAGAGAAAAATTGTCTGGTAAGACAGAGTGAACCAATTTTCTTAAAAGCAGACCGAGAAATTAATTCAATATGGTTGACATGACGTGAAAAGACTATGTCGATATTTCTGTGATGAGGTATTATGTACACTATTTACATTATACGGACTATTGTCTTCATATTTGTGGCCATATTTATTACAAAATTTCGGTCGTTGTACGCTCCGACCTTCTTCATGTGGTTGGAATATCGAACTGAACCCTTTATTTCGCTCACTGGGGTAGACTGTTCTAGTTCCACTTGCCATGTTTAATGGATATCAGTTGTCAGTTTTTTCCTGTTAATTACCCTCACCAAGTTCTCCACTGCCATAACCGGGCATTGAATTCACACTCCTTGGGTCCACTCACTCGATGTAACGAACGTCTTTATCCACTGTGCCATGTGTCCTTGAGATAAAGGCGTTCGTTAGATCCAGTGACAGGACCCAAGGATTGTGTGTTAAGGCAGTGGAGAAGTTGAAGAGGGCAATGAACAGGAGATAATGACAACTGACATCCATTAAATAAGGCACGTGGAACTAGAAAAGTCTACCCAAGTGAGCGAAAAAAAGGGTTCAGTTCGACATTCCAACCACCTGAAGAAGGCCGGAGCTTACAACGGACGAAACGTTGTAATAAATGTGGCGACAAAGATGAGGACAATAGTCCGAATAATGTAAATAGCGTACGAAGTCTTCTATTTATATGATTGCTTCTCATTCTACTATGTCAGTAATAGCATGGAATGTTTTTGTTCACGTCTAAATTTAAAAGAGACATTTGTCTGATGCTTTCTATAAAACAGAGAATAAGAACTTAAGAAAAAATAAAATACATTTACACAGATGATTATCAACATCATCTCAGAAATATAGACAGATACTGAAGGGCCGAAACGTTGTAATAAATATGGCGACAAAGATGAGGACAGTTGTCTGAATAATGTAAATAGTGTACATAATACCTCATCTCAGAAATATAGACAGATACTGAAGGGCCGAAACGTTGTAATAAATATGGCGACAAAGATGAGGACAGTTGTCCGAATAATGTAAATAGTGTACATAATACCTCATCTCAGAAATATAGACAGATACTGAAGGGCCGAAACGTAATAGATATAGCGACAAAGATGAGGACAATAGTCTGAATAATGTAAATAGTGTACATAATACCTCATCTCAGAAATAAAGACAGATACTGAAGGGCCGAAAAGTTGTAATAAATATGGTGACAAAGATGAGGAAATAGTCCAAATAATGTAAATAGTGTACATAATACCTCATCTCAGAAATAAAGACAGATACTGAAGGGCCGAAACGTTGTAATAAATATGGCGACAAAGATGAGGAAAATAGTCCGAATAATGTAAATAGTGAAAATACTATATTGAACGATTTCCTAAGTCGAGAAGGCTAGCATAGACTGCTAGAAGTTTGATGATAATGATGATGATGAAATGATTCGTGAATAAAAAAAGCTGTATCTCTCTTGTTAAAAGTGCCAAGCCTCTTCAAGTTCCAACAATTGCACTGAAGAGAAAAAAATTATTTTTTTCAAAAATTGTACTATGATAAGACTTACTTCCTGCTTGCTTCATGTAATCTGTTCTGTCTCCAACGCACACCTAAGCAATCTATCTCCGTGCTTTATAGCGTTGGATAGTGCTTTTTCGACCATAGAAGCATCCATTAGTTCTTCATGCATAACAAAATTGTTTGTGGCTAAGTGACAGTTTCTTTTTGTTGGTCCAAACTATCCTCGTTCAACACTGATTCATCAACGTCATCAGGACGTGCTTATTTGTACGGATCGTCACAAACCTTTCACCTCCACTCATAGTTAGCTTTGTGTATTTTTACATATTTGCTGAATGTATCTTTTGAACGGCCGATTAATGCATGTTTGTCTACGTTTCGGTGTCCACTGCAAATATTATTGAGAAGGTCATCGTAACTTTACTCGATACACTACAAATTTTCTTCTTCTCTCCCGAATGACATATTGGAAGTATATGACAATAGAAATGCCTGTCTTTTTACAGGATACAATTGTCAGGATAGATTCAATACAACTTGTAATACCGTCTAACAATTTTTCCAATTGTTTCCCAATGTCAATTTGATGCTATCATCAATCAAGACATTTTGGAAATCTTTAAAGTCTCGCGGACGAGCATTATCCGTGATGCCTGTATGTCAGCGTGGGGCGTGGCGAACATGACTAACCTAATATTTCTGACCATTGTAGCTCTAAGCAATGTTTGTACCCATACCACCCCTCACAGTCCGCACTATATAATCATTTACATAATTTAATTAGTGAGATGGTATGATGTTTCCCATTGCCATTCTTGCCTTAAACAAACTATGTGAGTATTACATTTTCCAAGATCTCTTTCCTCAAAGTGAGGTACAGAAATTTCAACTGGTTTTCTGATTGTAAATAATAACGATTTTACTTTATTTTCTTAGCTGGTGTTCGTTAGCCTTTTTCTATAGAAGCATATCTTTGTTGCTTGAAGTCTACTCCTTATCCATGTGAAAATTGGCGACGCTCACGGACATATATGGGATAAATCTTTACATAGCAATTTAATATTTTTCTTGCTTCTGACGAATTTTTCTATATACTAATAATAAGTTTAGTTTTGGCAGCCATCTTTCATTGTTCTCCTACGTCTTTTGATTTCTGCATCACTTATTCCGTCAGCACTTACCACGCTACCCAGATAGTTAAATATTTGTGCTTGCTGGATACTAACGTCTCGAGGCCTTAGGTCATACCTTACGCCGTTTTTGATGCTTGAAACGTTACATTCTCTGTTACTATAGTCAATAGTCCTTTTTCCCGTTTCCTTTACTAGTTTGCCTTCAAGTTGCAGCAGCATTCTTTTTAGATCAACCATTAACACAGTCATCTGCATTAGGGCAGGTCGATTTCAACCGGGTTATTGCATTCAATTTGAAAGTTGAAATTTAACATGATACATAACGATACAAAATATTATTTTCCAAATCGTTCCTCTTTTTTTAGGTAACGAGTTTAAAAATTATCTTTAATGTTTAAAATGGCAACGTTGTAATTTCATTCTGTTAATCAGGAAAAACCTTATAGCAGTTTTAAAATTTATAATTCATGGAAGTTGTACAACTTGTATAGGGAAAAGATGCATGTCAGAAGCACGTTATTATTAAATCATTGTGCCATCAAATAAGAACTTCATTTACTTCAAAGGGAAATTATACTGAACAATTTAGCTATATTATAATGTAATATATTATACAATGCATTAGTTTCAGTGTGATTTATACTGAACAATTTAGCTATATTATAATGTAATATTTTATACAATGCATTAGTTTTAGTGTGATTTATACTGAACAATTTAGCTATATTATAATGTAATATCTTATACAATGCATTAGTTTTAGTGTGATTTATACTGAACAATTTAGCTATATTATGATGTAATATATTATACAATGCATTAGTTTTAGTGTGATTTATACTGAACAATTTAGCTATATTATAATGTAATATATTATACAATGCAGTAGTTTCAGTGTGATTTATACTGAACAATTTAGCTATATTATAATGTAATATATTATACAATGCATTAGTTTCAGTGTGATTTATACTGAACAATTTAGATATATTATAATGTAATATTTTATACAATGCATTAGTTTTAGTGTGATTTATACTGGATAATTTAGCTATATTATGATGTAATATTTTATACAATGCTTTAGGTGTAGAGCGATTGTGAATAAACAATGCAAATTTAAAACATTTTGTTTAATAATTTGTGCCCAGCAGTATTATGGTGTTATATAGATTTTTATCATTCTTTTTTATTTTATTAATTATGATCTCTCAAATGATCTAATAAATGATCTGCAAAATCTTATTCAGTATGTCGTCTTTTTTATAATCTTTTACAAAATTACATATTTTGCTTGTGGTGATTCATAATTAGAATTGTATTTTGAATATATATTGCATTCGATGTATCTAATACAAAAGATATTAACTTTATTTGAATTTATTCTTGATTTATTCAGTTCGATACTAAAATCCAAACGCTCAAAAATTGGTGAAAGATTTTAATCTAATATTTGGCGTCAGTTCGTTTCGGTTCGACATCCGACCGTCTCGGGAGATGATGGAGTAGCGCTGTAGGTGCTAGGCGATGGGGTTACATCGCCTCTGGTGACTGTATAGTCCCACTCTGGAGCGGCACT